>JAKCPI010019442.1:0-75093 GCA_023213315.1 Euborellia annulipes
TGATTTTTAATTTTATAATTAATAACAAATATATTTACAAAATATGCCTTCTTTTATTGTCTTTCTTTGAAGTAGCCATCTAATAAAATAACAGAAAAACTAAATTCGTTATTAAAATTGCAAAATAATTTCATTTTTAATACTTACTTGAATTTTTGCGCCTTTATATTTTATACAACCGGGAACAGTGGTTAACGTTGTGAATTCATATGCCGCGATTTCAGAATACACTCCAGCCAATGTACTCAAAAGAGTGGATTTCCCAACAGAAGGAAAACCTAAAATATTTAAAATTTAATTAAATATCTTGATTCTCAGAATCAAGTTGAACATGGTGCAGGTTTGATCCAGTAATCCCCCATAAATTTTTGCTTGCACCCTTCTTGATAATCACAGCCAACATAAGTACCAAGTCAATCCGAGATCTGAAGTTCCTAAACTGTCATCAGGTCTCACATATATCTGGATGTGATTACTTTAATTTTAATAAAAAACTGTTGAAAATAAAGCCTCCCTGTTTTCATTAAAAATGTTTAAAAATATGCTAGGACCATGTCACAATTTTATCTTAATTAAATAGTGCAATTAATAGAGTGATATCTAAATTTAATAAAAGAAAAGTTATTCAAGATGATTATTTGACTAAATTAAAAGAAATAATGGTTTGCTCACCGACGAATCCGATTCTCGCATCCCCGGTTTTGGCCACATCAAAACCTTCCCCTGGCCCACCACCCCCTCCTTTTGGGGTGATTAATTCTCGACGTAATTTAGCTAATCGAGCCTTTAATAAACCTAAATGGCCCGCAGTTGCCTTGTTTTTTTGTGTTCTTGCCATCTTAATTAAAAACAAATAAAAATTAATTAACACATGGATGTTTTAAAATAAATCAAATTAATTACCTCAGCCTCAATGGCTGCAATTTTATCCAAGATCGTGCTCATTTTTTGTTTATTTAAAATAAAAGTTCAATCAAAATTAATAATTTGATAAACTTTTTTTGTTTTTGAAGAAAATTTTTCTTTTGAAAAGAGGTTAGTTTAAAGTTGAAGGAAGGCATGGAATTTGCAAGAAGTGAAGTTGGCAACATTCATATATTTACTTTCACTTAGGAAGATAGCAACGAAATAATTCAAAACTTAACGCGGAAAGTATCATCAAGTATCCCGACTTAAATTATGTTAATTAAAGAAGATATGGAAGCAGAGGCAGCCAAAAAAATTCTCTAAATGCTTTACCAACCAGCCGGAGACGTTTCGGTCTGTTCATTACAAACCATCCTCAGTATATAAGGCTCAGCATTCTACAATGGTTTGTAGTCCATTAATTGGTGGCCTATATAAGTTCAGCATAATAATGGACTGAGAATGGTTTGTAATAAACAGACCGAAACGTCTCCGGCTGGTTGGTAAAGCATTCAGAGAATTTTCTTTTTTTGGCTGCCTCTGCTTCGATATCTCCTTTAATTAACATACACAACCACAACTTATATCTAAATTTAAATTATGTTAATTATGAAAAATAAAACCTCCATCAGTACCACATAATGCAACAAAGGGATATTATCTATGGATAAGGCTAACTATTACAAAGCTATATTTCTATTCTGATATTATTTTCTCGAGGCGTACCCAAATTCAAGAAACTTCCAAATTTATATTGGAAACTTTACAAATTAGTCGTAATATACTTAAATACATTTGTAATCAAAATATTTAGTTGAGCTAAATTTAGAATTTCTAAAATTATTTAGTGGTTTTTTTAGTGATTTCTTATTGGTAAAGTTGTCTCAAATAAAAAAAAAAAAACAAACGCGAAGTCAACTACTTATAAATTTATTTTCAATCTTTTTTAATATTCTCACTAGAGTTGAACTAAATAATTAAAACATGTTTTAATCTCAATAATAATAATAAAAAAATTGTCATAATTATTTTGGAATTCATAGAAATCCATTTTAAAAAGACTATGACTGAAGCTGAAATTCCTCAAGAAAAAGCAGATTCGAAAAAAATTGTTCACACATATCCTTTAGTCCAGGTAACTATTATTATTTATAAATATTCTATAAAAATAAATTTAAAAACTAATCAATTTAATCTTTTAGCATTCCGATATGCCAGAAGAACTCAAAAATGAAGCCATTGAACTGTCAGTAACCGCATGTGAGAAATATTCTTCGAATAATGAGGTATATTTATTTATTTGACATCTATTCAAGAGGGCTTTACTCACAGAGAGAGTTTATTGATATTTATATAATTTTACGAGTAATTTAGATTTAGATAACTTACTGTACTTTTTATATTTTTGACAATATTATATTTCAATCATTCTAAAATAAATTACTAGACTGCCCCCTTTAGTCTTTAAAAGACCAGGGCCTTTGAGAAATTTCCAAAAGAAACCATGAGTTTAGGTTGAAGAACCCTGGGGGAAAACTTCGCCAAAGACTCATTTCTTTCGACTGTACAGTAATATATTAAAAAAGAAAGTGCCAAGACTCCTTAAAATCGAACACTAAGAGAATATTAACTTTTGTTAACCAAAATACCCTTCCCCTCCACAATGAGGGCATTTAAAGAATATAAAATATTAAAAATATTTGAAATTTTACTTATGTCCCTGAATTCAAAAAAGTGGGTCCCGCAAATTGGTCTGTCTCTGTGTGTGTGTATGTGTAACGATTTTAAGCAAGAAGGAATTGAGCTACCTGAATGAAATTGTATATTTAAGTTAGGTACCCTCCCGGACACTCAAAATATGCTTTTGAACAAAATCGGCCTAAAAGTACTAGTACTTTACTGATGTACTTTTTCAGTATTTTTCGATTTTCTCAAAGTTCGCTCCAACAATTTGATTAAAATTCATTAATCAACTATTTTTTTATAAGCTCTTTAAAATGTATATTCTCATTTTGCTCTTGAAATCTTTTGAAGCACACTTTACTCTTGTACTTCATAGGAAAAAGTTAAGATTTTTTCAGTATTTTTCGATTTTTTTCAAAATTTGCTCCAACGATTTTGATTAAAATAGAAAAATCAACAATTTTTTTATATGACCTTTATTTTTTAAAGTGCTTATATCGGTAAAATTTTTCGTGAAAATTGTTTGAAGTACACTTTGCTGATATACTGTATTTGAGATTTTTACTTATGAAATCCAAGTGGTCAAGTTTGGAACTAAGGTGCGTGGAGGGAGGGGGGGACAAATCTTCCTTTTATCTCTCTCTTCTATCATTAAATCTTTCTAATAAGTTATTATTTTTAACAGATGGCAGCTAAAATGATAAAAGAAGCAATGGATAAAAAATTCGGCTCAACTTGGCACGCTGTAGTCGGCGAAGGATACGGATTCGAGATTTCATACGAGTGTAAAAATCTACTCTATATGTTTTTTGGAGGAAATGTAGCAATCACACTCTGGAAATGCTCATAAATATGTTAAAAATATTTTAAATTATTTTTATTACCAGTTATTGAGTACAAAACGAAAGATTATTTATTTTTTTATAAATAATTATATACTCTCCAATTAGGATTATATTTTAAGTCTGATATTTAATTTTTAAAATATTTAAAACCAAAAAAGATATTATTTTTAAGGATATATATAATTTTGTAGCACTCTATTTAAAAAAACAAAAAAACAAACAATTGAATTCCATTTAGTCTGATCTAAAACACCAGTTCTATACAATCTTTAAATATTCAAGTAGTTTGCATTTCTAGTTGCAAAACTTTAAATTATGAATTAATTTACTAAAAGAAAATAGAAATAATTAATTTAAAAACAATAATAGAAAAATATATGAAATATCTCTAACTAAAAAGTTTATTGAATACAGGGGGGGGGGGGGGGGGGGGGGGGGGGATTTTGGATATATTTATAAATAAAAGTATAAACTTGGCAGCTACTCAAAATTAATCTTATATTTTCCAATGTTTAGGTCAAATCAGGATATTCTTAAAACTATTAGATGCTAGATTGATATCTCTTGTTTATAAATTAAATAAGTATTATCAAACTGGTAAGGATTTATCCTGAGATATACGTAGTTTATTTTATTTATGTTCTCTTGGTACATTATACCGTTTGAACTGGTAGATAAACTGTGAGAACTTATCGGAATTGAGGTTAGACTTTTTTTTTGAGGTATCAATTCTGGTGACTTCCTGGGTTGGTATTTCTTGTACAATATTTGCGAATGAGCAACGTTTTGTCATGGTGCAGCACCCACTGGCCACTTGGCACATTGATTCTGCATTACTTATTCGTGATTATTACCATAATCCCCCAATCCGCATTCTTGAAAGTCATAGCCTCTGCGACTTATTACTGTTCCCGAGACTTGGGAAGAGATCCTTGAAAGGGTAGATAGTTGACTCAACTGATTAAATTAAAGACCGAACGTCTTTCTTGAGATGGGTTCTCACGGCTCATTTACCATTTGAATTGGGGATAGGGATGGAAAAGGCGCTCGAAATGTCGATTTTCGATTTTGGAATTGACTTGATATTTTTCTCGGAATCGATTAATCATTTCTGAAAGTCGACTTTTTAAATAACTCGTGCTTAGCAGATACTCAATAAATAGTAAATATATTTATTATATTTATTCAGGGCCGGACTTAAGAGTATGTCGCCTATAGCCTAAAGTCCATTTTCCGCTCCCACTATAGTTCATATTTGCTTAATACATTTCTTTTATACAACAAAAAGATCATAGCTTTCATTGGTTCTCTTCTTCTTTTTATTTATTCTTAAAATATTATTAAGGTCTGAAATAATTCATTTTAACTTTTGAATACCAAATTGCTAATCTGCCGGCCCTGAATTTGGTGCCGCTCTAGGCTACAGCCTTTTTAGCCTATTTAGAAATACAGCCAGCCCTGTATTTAGTAAAATAAATTCACTTGAATTCAAGTGAATATGATTTGATCAAAACATTGGCAAATTTTTAAAACAGCTGTTCCTTTCCTTCTTAATTTTTACACAGTCTATGTTGATGAATGTCTGACTTACAACTTTGTTGACGTCAGTAATTCTATTCCAAAAGTTTATTTATATCATTAGAATACGAAATTCGTCATGTCAATAAAAATATTCTTGCTATTTTAGTGAACTTTTTGTCATGTCCAGAACGTCTGAGAATGTCAGATTTTGTATATAAATTAATCAACTTGTCCTTATTTTTCTTTTTACGTTTGTAAAAATTAATTTTTAATATTCTCCATTCATTGAGATTTTAATTCCTATTTATTCTTTTAGAATTATTCATAATTTAAATTAATGAATGTACATGATGTTTATTGTATATTTAGAAAACAATACCTGACTGAATTTAGATCTCAGAGTTATATATAAGTAATATATATGATATATTAAAAAATATTTCCTTTTATTTTTAAAGCGAGGGTGGCCAACAAACTTTTTGCAATTTCCATATTAATGAATATTCATTAATCCAGCACGCAAAAAAACAAATAAATTTAATACTAAATGTAAATAATATTCCCTAAGAGCATTAGCAATGAACTTATATACAGTCACCTGTGAAGTTTCCATGAATGAATATAATATGCAAATTTGATCCTAGGGATATTTTCTCTTATCATTAACATTGATAATGTTAGGTTTCTTTTTTTAATATAAACTCTCACACTTAGTCAATCAAAAATTTGAATCTTATATCCATTCATGAAATAATAGGCCAAGTCAACATTTGTTTCCAATGTTTTCCAATAGCTCAACTTTGCTTCTGAACTGTTTCAGAGCTAAACATGCTCAATGCGTTCCATTTAAATGGAAAATATGGACAAGATTGAACAAATCTGGTCACATTACAAACAAAATTCACTCATTCATTCATTTAGCCTAATCCTTGCTAAAAGCTCATCCTTGGAAGGGAATCCTTTACCTCTCTTCCATAGATCGGGGTTTCACAGAGACTTCCTCTCCAAGTAAATTTAGAAGCCATGTTTCAGAAACAAATGTTTACCGACCTAGACTAGGCCTTAAATAGTCTGTTTACTTCTAGCTTATTCTTATTAAGATTCTTATCTTTAAATAATTATGATTTTTTAATGATCGACCAATTGATAGTTATTGATTGATGTGAAATGAGTGCGAATCCAAGATATTCTGTCTATCTGGTGCAGGGTTCATAAACGGAACTTCAATATGTCTCATAAACTAGAAATCTTGGGCTTGACCTCTCAACAAATGAAAAATCAACTATCATTTAAAATTTTTTTGACTTATTTTAATAATGCTTGAAGTAATTGTAAAAAGTATATTTTTATCCCATTATTAATAGATTTAATATGTATATATATTTATAAAGTTTTTACATACGAACAAGGGCGGTCCCAGAGGGGGGGTCAAGGGGGTCGTGACCCCCCAAAATCTTTTTGTTTTTTAACACACACTTTTTTCCCACTCACTCTCCCATTCACACATTCTTTTCGGCAACTTAGGCCATTTAAGACTTAAACGATACTCATATTTGATTAATATATATTTATTGGGGTCCAGGCCCATTTATTTATACTATAAAAAAAAAAAGTGACCCCCCAAAATGTAAGGCTAGGACCGCCCTTGCATACGAATATTATTACTATATTTATTTTGATTAGTAATATTTTTGTTAATCAAACAAAGTTAGAGTGGTCCCAAGAAGCCCCTCTCCAATCGGATACAATTTTATTTGTCATATTTTGTTATTTCATAAATAAAAAAATATATGAATATTATTTGAAAATAAAAACTTTTACCTGTCTGTGATTGTAAATTTTGCTGAAAAATTAATTACACTTTTTCTTCCAATAAGCATAGATTTTTTAAATATTGCATTTTAAATATAACATTAGTTGATTTGAAAATTATATTTATCGTAATTTTTTTTATAATATTCATATATTACTTAATTAAAAAATATTTATTTGTTATTGAATTTATATTGTAAAATAATAGAAAGGAAGTGTTATGAATGCACATTCTCTCATATACAATAGATTTTAAAATAACTTTTGTTTTAAAATTAATTATATCATTTACTAGCAATTAAAAAAATTTTAGATTTCCAATTACATAACTAACGAGTAACAAAAACATTCACAAGGGAGGATCAGTCAAAGTCTGGATGCTTAAATGAATTCCAAAACGTTTTGCTCAAAGGCTTATTTCTTTGTGCCGAGACCAAGTCACTCAAAACTTTGCTCCATGATTTCACATATATTATAACAATATTGTATAAATTTTACCCCAACTACTCAATCATTGATTAGAAAATTTGCGTTTTTTAACCAATACATTTGAGCATTCAGAGTTCTTAGTGATTTAAATCTTTAAAAATGTTTGACTTTATAAATTTGATATCATCATTATACAGGAAATAATGCAAAAAAATAAATTAACTAGCAATAAGTCTGATTAAAATTGTATTTAATATAGAGGATGGTGGAAGGCAGCCAAATGAAGGACAAAAAAATTTGTTAATCTCCGTCGATAATTTTATATAAGAATAAAAAAAATTTATTTGGCTTCCTTTTTACCACACAATCATGTCTATTCTCTCAAAACAGACGTTAAAATTTAACATCTTAAATTGATTGTTAAAAAGTAAAGTAATAACACCAGCGCTAAAAAATGCTATTTTCTAAAGCAAGTTTTTTTTCAACAGCGACGTTAACATGTTGCTTTTATCTCAAGCAAGGGGGTAATTAACCCCCCCCCCCCCCGAGATTTGAAAAAAATATTTTTTTTTTTTTGAAAAAATTGTATTTTTAATATAAAATTTTAAAAACTAATACTTAAAAATTTGATTTGTATATATTCTGGTAAACTACTACAGAATGCACCTTTAAATTACCGAAAATAAGAAAAAATTTTGTGGTGTGCGACCAGTCACACCAGACTACCCCCACTCCCCGAAAAACTCCTGTGGATCCGCCACTGTCTCAACGCTGTCAAAATTTTAATTTTACTTTTTAGGTTAAAGTCGTCATTTTTATGCATTAAATACGGCGTTAAAATATTAAAGGCACTCCCTTGACATAACATTAATTTTTAACACTATTGACTAAATGTTAACGCTTTGGTGTTAAAGTTTTTGCTTACAAAATAGCATTTTGAGCCAAGGAGGTGTTAAAATGAATTAACGCTGATTCCAAATGTTAAAAGTTAACGTTTTTGCTTAGAGAATAGACCTGAATTAGTATTAATAATTTTTTGATATCAATCAGTTTTAGATAATTTTATTATTAGATAAAAATTGACTTATAGAATTTTTTTAAGGTTTTTGACCAAAATTCGTATACAATTGGGTTTCTATTTATAAATTTATAAAGTTTAATGAAAACAAAAGAAATCTCCTTATCCTAAACACTTTTTATTAATGTTAGAAATTGTCTTTACACATTATATTCATAAATTAAGATGCGCGTCTCGGGGTGCTAATTTTGGGAGTTTCCACCGGCCACAATTTTGAAGCTATCGACCTCAAATTTTTTTTAAATTAAAGCTATTTAAAATGTCTACAATTTATAGAAGCCCTTTTTTTGATTTTCGAAAAAATAAAATTTTTTTTTAGATTAATCGCATTAAATAAAAGATATTTTTAAAAAATTCGCTCTATAAGTTGTAGATAATTAAATCAGTAATCATTGTGTTAAAAAATAATTAATTTTTTGCCCTTAATTAATTAGCTGGAATCTTTAAAATGAAATGGAATAAATCCCTTGTTTTCCTATGGGAAAAACTAACGCCATCTCTTGCCGCCTAGAGTAACTAGGTACTAAATCGTGTTCTAACGGCTTTTCGAGACGCGCACCTTAAAGCAACTCATATTGTTAAAAACATTAGTTTATAATTTAAGACTTTAAATTGTAAGTCGTTGGCCTCCCGTTTCTGATTTGAAGAGAAATCCAATATTTGCAAGATCTTTTCTCTTGCTTGCTAGCCAGAGTGCTTTTCCTTTTTCGCTTCTAACCGCTTTTCTATTTATTCTAGTCTTTATCCATTTTTTTCTTATCACCCAAAGAAAATGTTGAGACCAATTAATTCTCAGTATTAATTTTCAAAGCCATTAGCATTTACTAGTCAATTATATAGCATTTGTTGTATATGAAAAATAAAAGAAGTAGATATTTTTGCTTCTAATATATTATACATTGAGACAAAAGACAATATGTTGCCATATAATGTAATGAAACAAGAGCTTCTCTAAATAAAGTCTAATTTGTATTATTCTTTAAGAAATAAATATATATATATTAAAGATAATTTGCATTTATTCATTTGTTTAAAAATCAAAGCTAATTACTGAGTGTTCATGCTTCTGTCTGTCCTGATTTGTTTGACCAACTTCCCGTTGGAATTTTGAAATGTAATTTTGGACCACTAGGCAAACTACTCAAATCCAATTAGAGGCTAAAAAAGTACATCAGTAAAGTACTAGTAATATTTGGTCGATTGGAATGAAATTCCTGTTCATGCTTGCGACATGTGTACTTAGCTTAAGTATAAAATTTGAGTATCGAGGGTTCGTTCCTTATTGAGTTATTTTATTTAATCCCCATTTTTTGATATTTCAGTTGAAATTCATTCAAATGATTGTGAAAATGACGTCAAATTCACGCTAAAGGGAATCGCCTCCTTTTAATGGCAATTTCAAGAAAAGCAATAAAACGGACATTTAAAAGCAATAAAATCTCTTTCAGAGAAATTTACATAAACATTATGTTTTGATATTTTAACTGGAATCGATCTTCTTGAAATTTAAGATTTTTTCACAATAAATCAAATTGATTTCAAGTGAATTATCAAAGAATGTGGGTTGATGGGAATTACTCAAAAACGAAAAAACTCTCGATACTCAAATTTTATACTTAAGCCAAGTACCTATGTCGCAAGTATTTCAAGAAATTTCAATCACATCGGCCAAAGTGTACTAGTACTTTACTGATGTATTTTTTCAGTATTTTTCTCAAAATTCGCTCTAACGATTTTGATTAAAACTAAAAAAATTATTTTTTAGATGCTCTTTAAAAAGTAGATTAATAAAACTTTACGTGAAAATTGTTTAAGTATACATTACACTGAGACTTAACCCAGGACGGGTTGATCCTCCAGGAAACCCTGTAGATGACGAAAAGATTTAAAAAGAAAAAGAAAAAATACTCATACTTAAAAAAATACTCGATACATACTTTTTTCCGATACCACATCCCTATTCACAACCATTATGTAAAGTCGATCTAGTTCGCTCAGGGGCCCACATCTTGTGGGTACGTGGATGGCGACCACGAGCTGCCCGAGCTGGGACAGACAGTCCTTCAGTTCTTTGTATGTCTGTCTCTTCCTTTCTCTTTTCAACAGGCGTCAGACCGTACGACGGGCCGGCCTGTCCTATTTCTTCTGGTCGCAAAAACGCTTGCTAGGGTTGGAGGGAAATAGTGATTTATAAATTTCTCAAGGTAGATTATTATTATTATTATTATATGGATCTTGTTATGCAATAGTGTGTCAAGCAAGGGCGGATCCAGAGGTGTTTTTCGGGGAGGGGGTAATCTGGTGTGACTGGTCGCACAGCACACAATTTTTTCTTAATTTCTGTAATTTAAAGGCGCATTCTGTACTTGTTTGCCAGAATATAAATACAAACCAAATTTTTAAGTATTAATTTTTAAAATTTTACATTCAAAATACATTTTTTTTCGAAAAAAAGTATTTTTTTCAAATCTCAGGGGGGTAATTACCCCATTTACCCCCCCCCCACCCTTGTATCCGCCCTTGGTGTCAAGCGCCAAAAAATTAAAAATTGAGTTAAGCACGGAATATTGTTTTGAATGCTATAATTAATAGTATTTTTTATGAAATATCTCCTAAAAAAATTTATATTTAATGTTACTTGCAGGGGCGTATTTATGGGGGGGGGGGGGGGGCCCCCCCCCCAACCCTCCCAAACACATATACATATATATATATAAGATATACACACCACCAACTTTTTTTTTCGCTGAAAAATTTTTTTTTTAATAAAAAAAAAAATTTCAAAAATTTTTTTAAAAAAAAAAAATTTTTTTTTAAAAAAAAAATTTTAAAAAAAATTTTTCCCCCCAAAAAAAATTCGTTACTTGCACAATTGACAACAAAAATTATATATAATCCAATGAAAACAAAAAACTTTAATGTTAATTTTCTCAAAACTCGGTAGCTGGCGCTTGACACACTAATGCGCAACAGGGTCCATATATATATATATAGATAATTATCAGGTCAAAAGTGTCTTTTATCCATGATAGGTCGAAATTGAATCCAAAAATAAGTATGCGCCTGCAGTTGCCTTGCATGTGAATGTTCTCTTATTTACCGGTTGCCTAAATTCAGGCGCACAGAGCAATTTGCAGTGCCCGTCCTATGGGTTTGGTTGGCATCGTGTTCTTAGAAGCAAGGGCTCATCCAGAGGAGTTTCTCGGGGCGGGGTGGGGGTAACTGGTGTGTCTGGTCGCACAGCACACAATTGGTATTTGCTCCCCACCCCCTTCCCCAAGCCTTTTGATTTCTTTTTAATTTTATCCAATGGTAGCTATGTTTGGGCAAAAATTTCGTGATCAAATCATTTCCTGTAATGTCTTGAAAGTGTTCTTTAAACATAATAAATTTAAAATTTCGTGTCAGACCATTTTTGATACGGTCTAATCCAATTTTTCACATTTGTTTTTTAGTCTACTTATATTTAGGAAGTCCCTAAAAGGACCAGGGAAGTTCTTGCAGCTAGTTTGTTGATAAGATATAACTTGTATCTTATCGAGTATGACGTTAATTGCTTTGGGTCTGTCGTTAAGATCGTTCCTTGAAATCAGGCCTGAGAAGAGAGAGAGAGAAAGAGATGAAAGTCGGAAGTGGCAGAGCGAGCGGAGCTCCGCCTTGCGGCGTAAGCGAAGCTTACGGTCTGCTTACGGCTTACAGCCCGCAGCAGACAGTCACCCGGCGCCTGCCGGACTGGCATCTGCTTATGAGTTCGTTCCCTTCTATTTCTCTCTCTCGTTGATGATCTCTTTTAATTGAATTCGTATTTCAATATCGATTCTAGTCAAATCATCTTCAATTTTTGATTTATTATTTTTTTTTTTTAAATAACATTTGTTGTGATTTGTGAGTTTTTATTGTCATCATGGGCATTCACCTGAATCAGAATACAGGATCTGAGGAGGAACAAATTCCTTGGTTTGGTATGTTAGCCTGTTTTTTTCTTGACTTTGGATCTCTGATTTAATAATATTAAAAAATGGGTGAGCTTGCTTTAAATTTTCCATAAAAATATGTAGCTATTTAGTTTCTGAAAAAGATCAGACTATTTGAATTATTGTATTATAATATCTCAAAAATACTCACCATACCCAACTTGTGTTCTATCGATACACCAGATTTTTTTATGTCGACACAAGGGCGGATCCAGAGGTGTTTCTCGGGGGGGGGGGGGTAATTTGGTGTGACTGGTCGCACAGCATACTATTTTTTCTCAATTTCGGTAATTTAAAGTTAAAGGCCCATTCTGTACTTGTTTGCCAGAATATAAATACAAATCAAATTTTTAAGTATTAATTTTTAAAATTTTACATTAAAAAAAAATTTTTTTCGAAAAAAAGGTTTTTTTCAAATGTCAGAGGGGGGTAATTATCCCCTTTACCCCCCCCCCCCTTGTATCCGCCCTTGTGTCGACATGTAATTTTTCATAATATAGTGTTCTTTCAAAAACTTGTTGACGAATTTACTCTAAAAGTTGATCTATAGTTTTAGCCTAACAAACAAATACCAAATTGTACGTTTTTAAGTTATGTTCACAGACATTCTCAGAGTCGTAGCCAGGGGAGGTATAGTTCACGCCTCCCTCCCCCTAGAAATCGAAAAAAATAAAAATATAGTGCCTAAAATTTATATCCTTTTTAGAAATTATGAAATTATTTTATTATTGGTGCTGGGTAGACAGCCAGGATTAGAAATAAAACACACATTTTATTTCATTCTGCTCGTCGACGTTTCGGGTGCTAATCGCCCTCTTCCTCAGGATTCTAATTTGCTGTAACATCATTTTGTATATAAAATTACACATTGTAATCAAAATGTTTAAAATATCACAACAAATGACATCGTATTGTTATTATTGACACCTGCTCAGTCCTGAGGAAGGGGGCGATCAGCACCCGAAACGTCAACGAGCAGATTGAAATGAAATTTATGTTTTATTTCTAATCCTGGCTGCCTACCCAGTCTCCAGCCAACGAAATTATTTTATATTTCTTTAAAATTTATTCATTACCGGTAGGGGGGGGGGGGGGTAATCGTCAGATCTCCCTCATATTTAAGCTAAGAATCCGTAAATAAATACATTTTAAAATAAATGTCTATCTTTGGATTCGAGAAAGCTATAACGAAGGAATCATTAACAAAATTTTGAGGTCAAATTTTTTTTGATGATAATCAATTCTTTATATAGTCTACTTCGTAAATGTCTATATGGACCCTGTTATGCATTAATGTGTCAAGCGCCAAAAAAAATTAAAAATTGAGTTAAGCACGGAATATTGTTTCGAATGCTTTAATTAATAATATTTTTTTTATGAAATATGTCCTAAAAAAATTTATATTTAATGTTACTTGCACAATTGACAAAAAAAATTATATATAATCCAATGAAAACACAAAACTTTAATGTTAATTTTCTCAAAACTCGGTAGCTGGCGCTTGACCACTAATGCCTAACAGGGTCCATATAGTCTACTTCGTAAATGTGAATGTCTACATAGCCTAATAAAATTATCTATCTATTTATATTACATATATAGATAAGAGAAAGTAAAAAAATCTCTTCAGTTTGTCTGACCCTCGATCAATTATCATTTAATAAATAATTCTTGTTTTCATAACAAAAAAAAAAAAATTTCTGGCTATGTTACAAAAAATATAAGGAAAAATCTGGTGTGACTGTCGCCCAGCACACAACTTTCTCTTACCTTCGGTAATCGAAAGTTGTGTACTGTGCTGTCACACCAGATTTTTTGTGTCGACATGTATTTAGTTCCCGGCAGTAGGGAATATTTGAATTCAGATGTAAAATTTATAAGTATGGGAAAATATTTATATTTTGTTACCATGGCAACCATTTCTCCTATCTTTTCTATGGAGTGCAAGAGTAAAGTGGTCTTCAAACAATTTTGAGGGCAAAACGAGAATATACATTTGAAAGAGAACCTAAAAAATAATTGATTTTTGAATTTTAATCAAAATCGTTAGAGCGAATTTTGAGAAAATCGAAAAAAACTGAAAAAGTACATCAGTAAAGTACTAGTACTCTTTGGCCGATTTTGATTAAAAGCTTATTTTTCCGGTCCCGGGGGTGTTTAAGTTAAATATAGAATTTCAGCCTCATAGCTCAATTCCTTCATGCTTAAAATTGAACACACACACACACACACACAGACAGACAGACAGACAGACAGACCATGTCGCGAAAACCACTTTTTTGGATTCAGGGGACCTCAAAACGTGAAGATCCATCAAAATCTCGACATCGAATTTTTGACATGAAACCAATACTTTCTCTCTATATATATATTACATATATACATAGGTAAGAGAAAGTAAAAAATAATACGAGAGCCACCCTCTCTATGAGAAATCTTTTTAATCTAAGTTTGTGCTCCTTGAGAAATAGAAGGTAGTTCCCCCCTCCCTCCCTGCTCGAAAGGACCCTTCGTCCTTCTCTGAAATGACTCTCCTGTACCAAAAAAAAAAAAGATATATTATTCCCCTTCAAACAAAGCTTAACACGGAACTTTTTCGATTCCGCTTTTTAACACCTCACTTCAAATTTCTGAGAAAATTTCATTTCTATGTGATTTTAAGGAAAAAAATTTAAGGATCTGTTTTTTTTTTTTGTTCCTTTCTTCCATGAGTCAATATCTTCGGATTCACGAATCGAACCGAACTCTTCGTACCTGACTTTAGACATGATAAGATTATTATTGTATTATTAAAAAAAAAAAACTTTTTGGCATCTAAGCAAGGGCGGATAAAAGAGGGGGGGGGGGGGTAAAGGGGGTAATTACCCCCCCCCCCACCCCGAGATTTAAAAAAAATACTTTTTTTCGAAAAAAAATTTATTTTTAATGTAAAACTTTAAAAATTAATACTTAAAAATTTGATTTGTATTTATATTCTGACAAACAAGTACAGAATGCGCCTTTAAATTACCGAAATTAAGAAAAAATAGTGTGCTGTGCGACGAGTCACTCCAGATTACTCCCCCCCCCCCCGAGAAACACCTCTGGATCCGCCCTTGCATCTAAGGCCATTTAGACCCCGTCTAACTAACCAGCACAAGAGGCAATTGTTCAATCACTGTATTACGACACGAGATTATAAAAAAAATTCTATGTTGCTGACTTTTTTTTTCTAAAAACATTCACACTTTTTTCACATTCACATTCACACAGTCTTTTCGGCAACTTAGGCCATTTAAGACTTTAAACGATACTCGTATGTTTAATATATCTATTGGGGGTCCAGGCATTTTTATTTAAGTCATTTGGTATCCAAATAGATAAAGTCATTAGACTGCCTGGGGTCCGAACCCGCGACGTTCGGTATAGAAGGTAGTCACGCTACCAACTACTCCAAGCCCCGGGGGCATGTTCCTGACTTAGCTATAATTTATTTTCACATTAATTTAAGAGATTTTGGTTGTGTTTCTTCCAATACTTTCTCTAACCCAGGTAGGAATACACAATTGGGTAAGGCTTGGACCAAGCCTGGGCCAAGCGTCACCAATATTGGGTGAGGCTTGGTTCAAGCTTTGGATGAAAACAATGTCCCAGTCTTGGGAAAAAAAAAACCAGAGTTGACCCCATTTTTTGGTAATCAAAAATCCACGGTCGATCCAGGCCGCGGGGCAACAAAAATCCAGGAAGGAAAAAAAAAAAAATTCGTTCTCGAGGGATTTGAACTCGAGTTTTTTAGTTTTGTTCTTCATTTTCAACTCATCTGTTCAATGCCTTTACACGGTTCTATTAGTGAGATGATTCTTTTTTAAGCTACTTAATTTGCCCGTGGTACTATAACCCATTGGGCCAAGCCTTGGGCCAGGTTTGGTCCATTGGTCCCAAGGCTCGGTGTAATAATATAATAGCATTAAGCCAAGCCTCTGACCAGACTTGGCCCAATGGTCGTTCCCCAAGTCTTGGCAAATGACAACTGGCCCAAGGTTCGGCCAATGCTCAGCATCGGCAATTCCTAGGAAGGGACTAAGGGCTCATAACGGAATACATTTTAGAGTAATATTAGAAATTTTAGTGTTTTGAAAGTTATTGCAACAGAATAAATGCAATTCAATTGTTAATTAAACCTACATTTCAACTTCCCTTAGCCTGCATAATGAAATTAAAAAGATCGCCATCTAAATGATGCCAAAAGAGAAGTTAGAAAAATTTAGCCCGCATTGAATATTTATAAACTAGAAATTTTAAAAGATCCCCCTCATCATTTATCTCCTGGATAACACACTTTTTTCTATTCATTCAGACTAATAAAAGTTTCTCTTTTGTTTAAGCTTCACTGACTAACGGATCCCTATCATTATTAATTAGAGCCTAATAGCGATTTTATTATTTCCTTTTGATTTAATAAAATTAATAAATAGGCGACAGGAATGTCTTTACACTTTACACTTCAAACGGAATACCAGGGGCTGTTTTTTTCAACCCAAACCTTTTCGTCTATTTTACACAATATTGAAAAAAACAAAATTCAATATATGCATAAATTAAAGCGTAGCTTTGGATTAGAGTTATCGAATTTGTAAATTAATATATCAGTACTAGTATAGGTTTTTTATAGCAGGCCGCCTTCGGCTGGCTGCACACCTAGACAGGTGGCCTCGTTCTCGTTCTCGTACCCTCTGGTTGTATGTCTCTTTAATGCGATTTTTTCACTCATTTATACTTCGAAAATCTACTTTCTAGTGGGGGTGTGTGAAGATAAGAAAAAAATTAACCAAATACTGAAGTTGAATGGATGTTTATATTAATTATCTAAAATGTTCGTGATTTTTGAAAATTCATTTTTCGGTTTTGAGGTTCGCTTTCTGCTCTGAGTGATTACAAATAATTTAAATAAATAAATACGGAAGGGACTCTAGATTAAGGAGGGCGCTCGAAACTGTTTATAGTCGACTTCAGCCCCTCTTTTATTACTTCATTGCATATCAAAAGGTTGCTGAAATTTAGAGTAACCTTCCAATTCTAACTCGTCTATCTAGTTCTTTTTCAACCGAGTATCTATATATAATAATTACGGAGTGTCCGTCTGTCTGTCCGTCTGTCTGTCCGTCTGTCCGTCTGTCACGCTCTGTTTGACCAACTTCCCATTAGAATTTTGAAACGAAATTTTGCAGTCTTATAGAGGTCGTTATGGAGAGTCCCGGAAAAATACTCGGGTCCCGAAATTTCCATAACTTTTTGAGTTATTAATTCATAAAGTTACGATTTCTCCCATAGGAAATGTATAGAGAAATATTTAAGTATTCTTTGCAGTTGTGTATTCTTTGAATGTAAACAAATCTTCAAGCAGGCACTGGATTGGAATACGTAGTAATAATAATTTTCGTGCCCCCGGGTGTGGCGTAGTAGGTAGCGTGCCTACCTCCTATACCAAACGTCGCGGGTTCGGACCCAGGCAGTCCGATGATTTTATTTAAGCCATCTGGATACCAGATGGCTTAAATAGAAATGCCTGAACCCATAATAGATAATATTATATTACAACGGTTATCGTCAAAGTCTTAAATGGCCTAAGTTGCCGAAAAGACTGTGTGAATGTGTGTGTGGGTGTGGGAGTGTGAATGAGAAAAAAATAATAATTTTCGTTTTATTATAATTAAGAAAAGGCGAGGGTCCGCCGCAGGCGGGCCCGAAAGCCAGTGGTGGGGGTCCAGGGGGCGTAGCCCCCGCCTCACAGACGCCAACCCGTTTCTCATATTTAAGAAAGGCGAGGGACCGCCGCAGGCGCGCTCGAGCCAGCGGCCTGGGGGGTCCAGGGGGGCGTAGCCCCCGCCTGACAGACGCCAGCCCGTTTCTCATATTTAAGAAAGGCGAGGGTCCGCCGCAGGCCAAAGGCGGGCGGCGCGGCTAGTTCTTCTTTAATTGATTTACCTCTTTATCTTTTGCTTTCAGATTTTATTATCGTTACTAAAATTTTAAATAATAAATCAAAAAAAAAATTTTGTATTTCATGATATAATTTAAATTTTGGGATTCCGGTAATTATTTAGTCGGTTATCTAAATAATTTAAAACAAGGATTTCTGGTTGTTATTATTTAAAAAAAGTAAAAATAAATGAAAAAAAAATTGGGCTTTAAAGCATAGTAATGTTAAAGTTCAAAGGCCCCACCTGTTTGCGGTACGGGCTACCGGGGGTAAATATTTTTTTTACTTTCTGAAACTTTTATATATGTTAATATATATTCTTGTCAAAAATTCGATGTCGAGATTTTGAGGATATACCCGTTTTGAGGTCCCCTGAATCCAAAAAAAGTGATTTTCGCAACATGGTCTGTGTGTGTGTGTGTCTGTGTCTGTGTATGTTCAATTTTAAGCATGAAGGAATTGAGCTAGGAAGTTGAAATTTTATATTTAAGTGAGGCACCCACCTGAGGAGTTCGAATCTCAGGCAGTTCGATGAATATTTATTTAAATTATTTGGATACGAAATGGTATAAATAAATACGCCTGGACCCATTAGGCCTATATATCGTCTTAACATAATAGCATCGTTTAAATTTTATAATGCCTATGATGCCGAAAAAAAGTGGATGTGGCAAACAATTTTCTTTTTGAGTGTATTTGATGTGTAGTCAAATTATATTTGTTTATGTCTACATATATTTGGACGATGTTATGCATAAAGAAACCAACCGTCCTTATGATCGAAATTGAGATAAGACCGCCATCTTGTGGAAATGAAATGCCTTTTTTATCTCAGATTTATGTCAATGGCGCTTGGTTCCTTCGTGCATAACATCGTTCATTTATTTTCCAATATTTATATCAGCTTTTATAAAAAAAAAAAGAAAAGACATGGGGACATAAAAAGTAAAGTAGACTTCGTATATCTTATTATTTACACGAAATTTCTTGGATTTAATAGTTGAAATTTTGATAATAATGATCTTTTCTTTATAATGGTGTTAGAAGGAAAGTAAAATGACTCTTTGTCATTTATCATTTCTTGCTTATCATTATTTATTTGGTCTAGAACATTGATAACATGCTGATTTATAATTTGATTGTTCATGCATCATTTGAAATCTAGGTGAGTGTTTGTAAAAATTTCCACGCACTCAATAAATCACCAGATGTTTTTTTTCTATTTGACTAACATTTCTATCCAGATAACATTATTATTTTTTTCTTTAAACAGCAAATATTTTCTTATAGAATAAGCATTTTCTTATGATTTTTACATTCTCTTACCTCTATATATGTTAAAATATATATAGAGAAAAAGTATTGGATTCATGTCAAAAAATTCGATATCGAGATTTTGATGGATATACACTAGGGTGGCCGCAAAAAACAAATTTTTTAATTTCTTTCGGCCGAACATCCTAAAAGTTGTCTTTTGGCTAGAAAATGATAATGGCAAAGTTTTAGCTAAATTGGATAACGCTAGCCCGTGCCTCATCGGGGTTAAAATTTTGAAAAAAGTGCGATTCGCAGTTTTTACTTCATAAAACGAAAACAAATTATCGTAGAAAAATGAATCTTGGCTCATTTCATAGCAAATTTAATTCTCTTGAGGTTTTATAATAACCATTTTTTCATTAAAACTTATAGATTTAGTGTTTTTTACAAATTAGCATTTCGGTTTTGATATATCGTCGCTTGCATCAGGTAGTGACTTCTTAAAAAAAATTAAAAATTGAGATATAACGAACGGTATTTAGGTTTTTTGGTTTTGCATATCTACACATTTAATATAACAACACGAACTATAAACAGCCCTTCTGAAAAATGATAGAAATTGAGATACGCCACTACGTGATTCAGGCGACGATATTGCTCTTTCTGAAAAATAAGTGGAAAATCACATTATAGACCAGCGTTTTCCAAATTGTGAGGCGCGCCTCCCTAGGGAGGCGCGGATTAGTCTAAGGGGAGGCGCGAATATTGGCCACCAAGATCAATTTTCTAAATGATTGCTAGCTTTATAAATAAAATAACAAAATTTAGAAGATTCTGGGACGGAGTTTTTAATTAAAATAATACATATGAATAAATAAAAAAAAATATTTTTATATAAATTTATTTAAAAATTTTTGTTTTTGTATTATTTTAATAAATGTGTGGGGTAGGGGGCGTCATACGATTAAATATTTTTAAGGGAGGCGTTGTAACATAAAAGTTTGGAAACCACTGGCCTAAAGTAAGACTCATTCTAGAAAATTATACTATGTGTAAAACCCAAAGACGGATCCAGGGAAGTTTTTCAGGGTTTTAATTTTTTTATGACCAGACGCGAAGCTCGCCGAAGGCGATAGCATTGTTTATTATTTTATTTATTAGGATTGGATAAGGGGTTGAAAAATTGAAAAAAATGTTTTTTAAATTTATTTTAGCTAAATCGAAGCCAAATAAATAGAAAACATTCAAAAAATAGCGTTGATTATTATTTTGATTAGGGGGGTGGATGAAGGGTTGAATTAATTATTTAAGAAGGGCCTTGGAATATTCCAAATCACTTGTTGACATTCTTTTCTGGCTCTAAATATAGTTAGATTAGAGCAAAAGGTATTTTTTTACTTTTAATAAAAAGGGAATTGTTATTTCCATCTGTTTTATTCCAAAACAAAGAGAGAGACGGAATTTCTCTCGTTCATTCGAGTCGAGAGCGTTGCCGGGGCTGCAGGCGCTGCTCTTTTTTAATTGTGTTTAAAGTGAATCAAAGTGAATAATTAATATAGTGTAACCCACCCTGACCTCACCCCGGTCAACCAGCACACCCTCTTGAGAGTCTTATTAAAGGTAATTATTATGCATTTTATCATTGAAAAAAAAAATGATAGAAACAAATAATTTGACTGCGAAAAACGATTGCTTTTGAATATGAAATTAAATATTTTGTATTTCCCTAAGGGTAGAGGGAGAATATAAGCTGTTGAAAGGGGGAGGGGGGAGGGGGTAGGTGCCATTGAAAAAAATTGGTTTTTTATTTTTTATCTTTTTTTTTTTAAACTTTCTCATTTACACTCACATTCACACACACACACATACACACAGTCTTTTCGGCAACTCAGGCCATATTAGACTTTATACGATAACCGTTATTAATTAATAATATAAATATTGGGGGCCCAGGCATTTCAATTTAAGCCATTTGGTATCCATTTCGGACTGCCAGGGGTCGAACACTCGACGTAGGCACTCTACCAACTACACCAAGCCTGAGGGCATTTTTTTTATCTTTTCTTAAGTCACCATTATTTACCATTATATTCTTTCTATTTGGCCTATATTTTTGTTAATCAAATTACTTTAATATACTTTTACTCAGGGGTGGATTAAGATGAAAAAAAAATTAAAGAATTTAAAGATTAAGAAATTCATTTTTCCAAAATATTTTATATAGACCCTATTGTGTTTCTAATTTCTAAAAACATTTTATATGGATTTAAAAGAAGAAAATTAAAAATATTTATTTCCTTCAAATAGTAGAAATATAGCCTAAAAAAAAAATTTTTGATAAAATCATTGCAAATTTTTTTTTTATTTTTATTAAATTTGCGATTTTATTTAAAATTTTTTATGAGTTTTTAGTAGATTTGTTTTTGTTTTGTGCAATTAGTGAACATATTAAACATTTTAATTTTCTAAAAAATTTTTTTGTCCCTCCCCCTGATTCAAATTCGTTCCGGCACCCCTGATTGTACGCCATAGAAAAGATAGGAAAAATGGTTTGTTGCCATGGTAAACAAAATAGATAAATTTTACATCTTGAAAATCGAATGTGCCCTACCGTCGGAAACTAAATACATGTCGACACAAAAAATCTGGTGTGACTTACCTTTCGGTAATCCGAAAGTTGTGTGCTGTGCGACCGAGGTCACTCCAGATTTTAAACTTGTTTCCAACACTGTTAATTTAATAGGTGTTCTGGGCTATTATATACTGTGTACAGGGTCCTTTATGTTGGCAGCATTTAATTCGTTTCTCAATTTCCAGTTATTTCTAAATGAAGATATTGTAGGAAAATTCAATAGGTGAAAAATTTTTTATATGATTTTTATCGTTCCTTATCCAAGGCCATAACGAGGATAAATTCTAGAGTATACAACTTAAACTTTTTATCTCTCATTATTTATTTATAGTTAATTAAATCCTAATTCTCTGTAATAAATTTTACCGTTCAGAAAGAGAAACAATTATAAATACTTTTTCAAAATAAATCTAGCTTTTGATGAGAAAGTAGTTTACTAATATAAATTATATTGAATAGTATAATTATTTTTACTTTCTCTTACCTATGTATATATGCATATATATATACGAGAAGTATTTGATTCATAACTAAAATTCGATGTCGAGATTTTGATGGATCTTCGGTTTGAATGAATCCAAAGCAGTTATTTTCCTTTGACATAATATATCACCTTCCAGGTAAACGCGTGTGGGGTGTGTGGTGCAAAAGGTGGGTGTGTGTCAAATTTTAAGCATGAATAATTGGAGATTAGAGGTTGAAATATTATATTGTTAACAGCTTCGGGACCGGGATGGGGCTTAATCAAAATCCGCCAAAGATATACTAGTACTTACTGGATGTGCTTTTCAGTTTTTTTCGATTTTTCAAAATTCGCTCTGCAATCGATTTTTGATTAAAATTCAAAAAATCAATTATTTTTTAGATGCTCTTTTCAAATGTATATTCTCGTTTTGCCCTCAAAATTGTTTGAAGCACACTTTACTCTTGTGCTTCATAGAAGAAGGTTGCCATGGTAACAAAATATAACATTTTCCCACACTCTATAAATTTTACATCTGAATTCAAATATTCTCTACCGGGAACTAAATCTATGTCGACACAAAAAAATCGCGGGATATATACAGGTAAATCTCGATTACCGAAGGTAAGAAAGTTGTGTGCTGTGCGCCAGTCACACCAGATTTTTTTCTTCTGGAAAAGTTTTATTAGCAAATAATTAAAAAGTGCGAGATAAAACGGAGGATATGAAACCAAGGGCCGATCCAGGTGTTCCGGGAAGGGGGGGGGATGGGGTGTGACTGCAAAATTTATTTTTTTCGAATTTCGAAATTTTAAAGCCGTACTTTGTACTTGTTTAAGATATAAATAAAATTTGGGGGACTAATTTTTAAAATTCTTCATTAAAAAGTTTTTTCGAAAAAAGTATTTTTTTCAAATCTCGGAGGGGTAACTACCCCCTTTTTACCCCCCTGTATCCGCCCCTTGTAAGGAACTTGCCTTTGCCCTTGAGTTTATCAGAAAATATTAATATATGCTGTATTTATATTTTTTACCATATATATTTCGCAACAGCTTTGACTGTCTCTCGTTTATTAGGAGCCAAGTACAAATTCGGGCTATGGGCACTAAAAACACATTCGGTATCTATCAAGGGGCGGATACAAGGAGGGGTGGAAAGGGGGTAAATACCCCCCCCCCCAGATTTGAAAAAATCCTTTTTTTTTTAATTTTATTTTTAATGAAAAATTTAAAAATGAATACTTAAAAATTAGATTTGCATAAAATACAAATGAAATTTTAACGGATGGGGAAAAAACTTTGGTTCCGCGGGGGCGGGCACATGGAAAAAATTTTGGTTCCGCCTGGGGCAAAAATTTTGCGTCTCTAAAAAAAAGGGTAAAATATTTTTACGGACGGGGGAAAAAAATTTTTGGTTCCGCAAAAGAGAGAATGTTCCGCGGGCGGCAAAAATTTTTGTGTCCGGAAAACTTTGGTTCCGCGAAAAAAAATTTTTTCCCAGAAAAATTTTTGAGAGGGCCCCCCCCCCCCCGAAAAACTTCTATATACGCCCCTATTGTATTTATATTCTGTCAAACAAGTGCAGAATGCGCCTTAAATTATCGAAATTAAGAAAAATAGTGTGCTGTGCGACGAGTCACACGGGATTACCCCCTCCCCCCCCTCGAGAAACACCTCTGGATCCGCACTTGGTATCTATATTATCAGATTTTAGCTTGAGTTTTAGTTAAGATATCTCAATTTGATTTTTCTTTGTTATTCTTTAAAAAGCGATCGATTACATGCTTGTATGATCTTGCCTCTCTAGTTGTTGAAGAAAAGTCACGGAGAAAAATTCCTTGGAAGATAAGTGGAGTTAATGATCTTAAAAATCGAACAAAAAATTCCCTCGGCTTTGAAAGTATAAAAAAAACTACTGAAAAAGAAGAAAGAAAGGCTTTATCAGGCAGAAGGGCTTAAAAGCATTAGGGCTATAATTTACCCGAGAACACATGGTTATATTTAATGAGGAAAATGCGCTTCATTCCTAGAATATAATAAAATTCCTTAATAATTTCAAAATTGAGGATTTTCTGAAAAATGTTTCCTCATTATTAAGTGTTTGCCTTTAATACGCAAATAACCAAATTTTAAAATTATTATTCGTAATTATATAAGTATGGAAGAGAAAAAAAGGAATAAATTTAAAATTTGCATTAAAAGCGCCGAAGGTCTCAGAAACCAAGTGCGGCTTTGTAAATTTCGAGAAAATTGAAATTACAAACATAGGGCTACTTAGCTATCTTATACTTTAACGCGATGATTGTTAGAAAAAATTTATTAACAATTGGCTTGTAGCTTTTCTTGAACTTTCGCTTCTACCAAATGATGAAATAAATAAGAAAAGCCTCAAATGCCGAAAAAGTAAAAAAAAAAAAAAATTAATTTCTGAGAGCTCTCTATTCAAATCTTATAATCTTAGAGTAATTGATAAATATATATTTTTTTAATTTACGTGTAGGCCTAAGATCATAGAGAAGAGTATCTTCACTATCTCTCTTCTACAGGGTATTACCATGGTCAATGTCTGCCGAATTAAAATCAATTATCCCACCCAATGCAACATATTCACGGAACACAAGAGGCATCTTCCCAGCATCCCTATGCTGTTCAGATCACGACTAACAGAACAAATCAATTTCATTCTTCCTTTGTCCCCATGACCTCCGTGATTGGAACAACTCCCTGCGTCTATCTTCCCCAAAACCTGGCAATCTTCAGACTTTCAAGTCTAACCTCCAACAGGCATCTTCTCAGTTCCCGCAGTTGAGTTTCCCCTTTAGTGCTTCTCCTTTTGTTTTGTTTTCTTCCTGGCTGCATGTGACTATTGGTCATTGATAGGTCTTCGGACATTATGCACCCATTCCAAAAAAAAAAAAAAAAAAAAAAAAAATTTTTGGGCTTTGGTATATATAGGTCTTATATAGTCTACTCGTATTTATAAAAATTTGGTGGTACTGGACCCATAGCACACAACTTTCTCATTTATAAATTTTAATCAAAAGCTAATTTTTGTGAAAATCGAAAAAAACTGAAAAAGTTTTGATGACATCAGTAAAGTGTACTTCGAACAATTTTCACAAAAAATTTTACTGATATACTTTTCAAAGAGTATCTAAAAAATAGTTTTTTTTTCAACACTTTTTTCCCATTCACACTCACTCACGCAGTCTTTTCGGCAAATTTCGGTAACTTAGGCCATATAAGACTTTTTACGATACTCAGGATTTTAGTAATTATCAATTGGGGGGTCCAAGCATTCTTATTCGAGCCCTTTAATATCCAAATGGCTTAAATAAAATCATCAGACTGACTGGGATCCGAACCAGCGACCCTTATACCCTCCCGTATACAAGGCAGGCGCCAACTACACCAAGCCCCGAGGGCTAAAAAAAATAGTTGATTATGAATTTTAATCAAAATGTGAAAACATTTTAAACTCCGTGGAATACTAGTAATTTTTAGCCGATTTTGTTCAAAAGCTTATTTTCACGACTTAGAAGGATTCGTAACGTAAATATAAAATTTCAACCTCGTAGCTCATTTGCTTCATGCTTAAAAATGTATACACAGACACACCAATTTTTCTGACTCAGGGGACCTCAAAACATGAATATCCATCAAAATCTCGACATCGAATTTTTGACATGATCGCAATACTTTCTCTCTCTATATATTTCATATATAGGGTAAGAGAAAGTAAAAAATTGAGCTGCGTTGTGATAATTGAATATTCCCCTGAGGTTTTATCTATTCTATTTTCATTATTTTTTCTCCCTAGGATTTTAAAATTCTCATCTTGAATACGTTAATAGAGAAACTTTGGTTCAGAATTATTGATTTAGGCCTTGATTCCTAATATTTGATTAGAAAGTCGGCTCATGTTTATTCGTCTGCCCGTTTTGTTCTTATTCATATTTATATTAATCTCAATCAACGTCATTCTCCCTCTTACTGGTATATTCTCCGTTGGTAATATATGCTTTGAATTTTCCTCTTCTTCTTCTTCTAGTTATTTTGGAATTATTTTTCCTCGATTTTATGTAAAACTCTCAAAAATTACAAAATCCCGGAGACAGAAAATTCGCTAAGAAAGTTATATAATTTTTTTTTATTAAACCTAATAATAGGTATTATTCGTGGATTTATTAAAAGTGTGCCCCAATCATATCGAGAATAAGTTGAGGTCATTCACGCTTGGATGCGCGTTACCTAATCTTAACCAGCATCTTATATTATACTAGTCAAATTGATTATCGTGCATTAATGGATCTTTTGAATATTATAGAGTGCTTATAAAATAATTTCCCTTTGATATATTATTTGAATAGGTATTACTACACCAAAGAAAAAAATTTTCTCTTTTGGACTCAAATTTGAAATTCTTTTAAGAAGTTAAATGAGTGCGAGATGATTTTTGCCTCAGTGTCTTGGAGACTGGAGCTTGTGATTTAAACAGGATGTTTCCGATTCTGAGAGAGGCTTCTCGCCCCTCCTAAGGTAAAATGCCACCAATAGATAGATGAAAATAACTTATTGAGGTATCATTTGATTGGAAATCTAATCCACTGAATTTATGACGCAAAAACAATTCAGAAACAATTTTTTGAAAATTTATTTTCCCTCGCTGCCGGGTTAGAGGATCCGCCCTTATTTCTGTTAATTATTATTAAACATAAAGATAAAATATTATCCATCATTAAAACTAAATATATGAAATTATTTGTGAATAACTCCTTACTTTCAATTGGAGCAGGGGCTTATATACAAATTTTCGGGGGGGGGGGGGGGGGCTTGAACTCAAAAAAAAAATTTTTTAAGAAACTTTATTTTTTCAAATTTTTTTTACTTGTCATGGAATTCATTTTACCTTTTTTTTAGAAAGACGAAATTTTATTTCGGGAGGGGGAGGGGGGACCCTGCCTCTTTATATATATATACCCCCTGTACATTTGTTCATTGTATACCTGTATATATGTTGATAAGAGAAGTGGCTGTTCAGCGATTGAAATGATGAAGGGAGAGAGGATGTCAGCCAAGAAAGGTGCCTCAATCGAATAAATATCTCCATTAAGAAGACGTTTCGGGTTTAATTAGATAAAGAACTGATGATGGATTTATCTAATTAAACCCGAAACGTCTTCTTAATGGAGATATTTATTCGATTGAGGCTCCTTTTTTGGCTGACATCCTCTCTTCCTTCATCATTTCTATCTGTATATATGTATATAGATTTCGGGAATTTCGGGGGGGAGGCCCGGACCACCTCGCCCCCCCCTTATATTCATTCACTCCTGAATTGGAGGTGGCGGTTCTGTTAAAATAACGAAAGTAACTATTTCTAATCATGCTTCAGTGGAAATCAGCGTTTTCCAAACTGGGAGGCGCGGACTAGTCTTAGGAGAGGCGCGAATATTAGCCACAGCAAGAAATTTTCCAAATGATTTCTAGTTTTATAAATAAAATAATAAATAAGAATAAATAAAAAATAATTTAGTGATGAGAAGTGACTGTAGACATTGAATTGGATATAGGAGACTTTGCAGCCAGGGAATTAAATAAACAACTTTTTTTAATTAACCGTCGACGTTTCGATAGCAAATCACGACCTTCCTCAGGACGATTAGAATACAAGGTTAACAGTATTATATTCAATTATCATTGTAAATTATACAATATTTATTTGGGCTATATGTATTAAGGGTGACTTGCTCGCTTAGGGCTTCTATAATACTGTCAACCTTGCATTCTAACAATTAATCGTCCTGAGGAAGGTCGTGACTTGCGACTGAAACGTCGACGGCTAATTAATTAAATGAAAGTTTTTTATTTAATTCCCTGGCTGCAAAGTCTCCTATACCCAAAAAAATATTTTAATATAAATTTATATTTTTTAGCATTAAAAATATTTGTTTTTGTATTTCGGGGGGGGGGGGGGCGTCATACGTTTAAATATTTTTAAGGGAGTCGATGTAACGTAAAGTTTGGAATCCACTGCTGTAGACGAACAAATATTAAAAGTAATTTAAAACAAATAGAAAGCCATCCACTCCATTATGGCTAACTGTTTTGACAAAAAGGAGAAAAGCAATTCGATTCGATTCGATCTAACGCAAGCAAATGCTATGCAAATATGTGAAGTCTATTATTAACAAAAAAAGCGTTTTTTTTTTTCACTTACCCTAAATTCCACCTGTATTCAATTTTGGTGGGGGCAGGGGGGGCAGAGGGTGGGATGGCTTGACCTAGATTGTTTACTAGTTGTTTCCTATGGATACTCAAGATCTAACAATTTGTTCGAAAACATTGTTGATAGGTAATATTTTTTTTTTTTTTTTGTCCCATCGGCAAGTTTCTTCTCTCGTCTGTTGTGAGATATTTATCGAAGACGAAGAAGATGGATACTTCCTGGACGATGACATTCTTTCTCTATCTACTCCACTGTCTTGAACTATTTTCAGTCCAAATGCGAAGAGGATGTTTTCATTTCAAAACTTGGCCATTGACGACATTTCGAACAGATAAAATGCCAAAGGACGCGTTCTTTTCCTCGCCCCCCTCTCCCTCTTTGTCAGGCATGGATTAATTGAACCAAGGGAATATAAATAGTTAGTTTATATTCAAAAAGCTCAATTGAACTCAGCGTAATTTAACAAATAAATGAGAGATTATTTTTGCTCATCCGCCACCGGGAGTCAAACCCAAGACCTCCAATCATAGAAACAAAATCTAACACTATAATACAATAACTTATAAAAACTTAGATCGGACAGCTAAAATATATTAATTAAATGTAATTTATTAATAGAGAGACAAACATTTTTATTTCAATTTCAAGTCAGATAAGATTTAAGGTGCGCGTCTCGGGGTGCTAATTTTGGGACTTTGCAGCTGCCACAATTTTGAAGCTATCGACCTCAAATTTTTTTAAAATTAAAGCTATTTAAAATATCTACAACTTATAGAAGCCCTTTTTTTGATTTTCGAAAAAATAAAATTTTTTTTTAGATTAATCGCATTAAATAAAAGATATTTTTAAAAAATTCGCTCTATATCTTATAGATAACTAAATTAGTAATCATTGTGATAAAAAATAATTAATTTTTTACCCTAATTAATTAGCTGGAATCTTTCAAATGAAATGGAATAAATTCCTTGTATCCCTATGGGAAAAACTAACGCCATTTCTTGCCGCCTAGAGTAACTCGGTAGTCAATCGTCTTCTAACGGTTTTTCGAGACGCGCACCTTATTTGTATTATTATTAGAAAAACTCTGCTTGGCCTCACTTGTTGACAAATTCTTGTTCTTCTTTCCGTCTAGTTGCTCACTTTATCTGCAACTACCCTTAATTTACGTAGTCACGAGATCATTACATTTTACATGACGTCATTTCAAGTGATATCAGAAAACGACGTGATTCTGAGACAGGCCTCAGGGATTGGACTACGATACGATAGAGGCGCCTGAGTTCTTGGCTTGTCAATCATAATGAGTCACGCTGCCTCCCATCCGATGATGGGTGTCAACTGAGATCGCCCTTATTATATAAACTATTTTTTATTGATCTCAGAAAAAGGCAAATTGAATTTTAATTGAAATCTAAAATGAAGTGACTATCAATGGATCCATAAACGTTGATAAATATGTGCTGCTTTATTTTATTTATCCAATATCTTTAGGGTTGGAACATGATTTTATTATACAGTATATTGTTTAATGCGAGAAAAGATACTGGCTTCTTATCAGGATCAGGATTATTTTATGTATCAGGAAGGAGGCAGGACAGCCTGAATGAGAATTCCAAAAACTTGTTGGGAAAAAAATCATTGTGTGGTTTTATGAAATCACGATGCAAGTGAAACTTTTTTCGGATCGTAGGCGTAACTGAAAATTTTCATAAAATTATTCAATTAAGGGTATTAAAATCGCGTTTTTAATCTTAACTTAATAATTGGGAAATCAATAGAGGCATGCTAAAAACTGAGAACAATATTTATTTAGCAATTAAAGATTTGAATCATTTTAAATTATTTTAAAAATTATATTTTATCAATTTAAAAATTGAATAAATAAATCTTACAATTATTTTTTTATAATTCGTCATATATATTAAATTCCAACTTTCTTATTTTTGTCGTCACGGCTTATACGTCATAACATGTAATGTCTTGGCCTTTGACGTCATGGTTTGAAACTCGACATCCTGATAGAAGGGCGAAAAAATTTGAGAGATCAAATAAAAGTTTCACTTTAAAAAATATTTATATATCAATGAACATATCTTCTAATTCGATTCGATTTACTAGTAGGCCTATATCTTTACGGCCTGGTTTAATATGATATTAATATACATTTAATGGTTGTTTTTCTATTCTCCAAACGTACATCATTATAATTATTTAAACTAAATTCTCTGCCGAAGAAAATTGTGCCTTTTTCAGTTACCACTCGGTAGAATTTCTTATTTGTTCAATTTTAATTATTTTTTTGGAAAAAGTCATTCCATTTGGGTGGGCTGACGTTAATTAATAAAGCGTCTGATTTCTTCGAGAATATGGCAAAAACAAAAGCAGGCTGTTAAAAAAATAATAAAATAAGCACATGGCCATTTTAATAAATATAGATCATTTTTTTTTATTTTATCTATAAATTAATTTTTTCGATAGTAATTTTGCCCTCTCTCTCTCTTTCACTGTGAGAATTTGCAAATTTTATGATTTCTCTTTAATTCAGTCATTGATAATTCGTCCTTGGCCTATATTTTTAAATAAAGGACATAAAACATATAGAAACAATCAAAGGAATAATAGAAATTATCAATTCAAATTTAATATGTACTAGCCGCGTCACCCACCTAAGGCGGACCTTCGCCTTTTCTTCTTAATTATGAAAAGAAAATTATTATTACTACTATTCAAATTCAGTGCCTGCTTGAGAATTTGTTTACATTCATGGAATACACAAATGAAAAGAATACATAAATATTTCTCTATACATTTCCTATGGGAGAAATCGTATTATAACTTTAAGAATTAATAACTCAAAAAGTTATGGGAATTCCGAGATGAAAATAATTTTCCTGTAATCCCGAGAAGGTTCTCTTTATGCATAAAAAATTTCATTTCAAAATTTCAACGGGAAGTTGCCTAAATAGAGCGTGAAAGACAGACAGACAGACGGACATTAGCGAATTATATATAGAAAGATTTTTATTATTTTTAATAGGGATCTCAAATGAAAAAAGTAAAAATTAAATAGAGGATATTTTCTTCTAAAAAAATATTCAAAACTTGAAGCAAATTTGTGATAATTCCTTCAATAGGCCTACTTCAGTTATTTTTACGCCTTTTTTTTTGGGGGGGGGGTGTTAAACCTTTTTTTTCATCTCAGGTTAAACTTCTAAACAGTTTTTTCTATTAAAATATTAATAACATTCGATTTTGAATTCTTTTTTACTTTCTCTTACCTATGTATATATGTAATATATATATAGAGAGAAAGTATTGGATTCATGTCAAAAATTCGATGTCGAGATTTTGATGGATCTTCACGTTTTGAGGTCCCCTGAATCCAAAAAAGTGGTTTTCGCGACATGGTCTGTCTGTGGGTGGGTGGGTGGGTGGGTGGGTGTGTGGGTGGGTGTGTCTGTGTTCACTTTTAAGCATGAAGGAATTGAGCTATGAGGCTGAAATTTTATATTTAAGTTAAACAGCCCCCGGGACCGGAAAAATAAGCTTTTAATCAAAATCGGCCAAAGAGTACTAGTACTTTACTGATGTACTTTTTCAGTTTTTTTCGATTTTCTCAAAATTCGCTCTAACGATTTTGATTAAAATTCAAAAATCAATTATTTTTTAGATGCTCTTTCAAATGTATATTCTCGTTTTGCCCTCAAAATTGTTTGAAGCACACTTTACTCTTGTGCTTCATAGGAAAGATAGGAGAAATGGTTGCCATGGTAACAAAATATAAATATTTTCCCATACTTATAAATTTTACATCTGAATTCAAATATTCCCTACTGCCGGGAACTAAATACATGTCGACACAAAAAATCTGGTGTGACAAGCACAGAACACAACTTTCGATTACCGAAGGTAAGAGAAAGTTGTGTGCTGTGCGCCAGTCACACCAGATTTTTTTTACATATGTCCTCTCGGCTGCTGAGGCCTTATAAGGGTTTGATTGCAAAGCACTGGCGGATCCAGAGGTGTTTCTCGGGGGGGGGGGTAATCTGGAGTGACTGGTCGCACAGCACACATTTTTTTCTTAATCTCGGTAATTTAAAGGCGTACTTTGTACTTGTTTGCCAGAAAATAAATACAAATCAAATTTTTAAGTATTAATTTTTAAAATTTTACATTCAAAATACATTTTTTTTTGAAAAAAAGTATTTTTTTTTTCAAATCTCAGGGGGGTAATTACCCCATTATCCCCCCTTGTATCCGCCCTTGTTGCCAAGTCCCCCCAACAAGAATTTTCTTCAATTACACTCTTTGTGTAAATTTAATTTATCTGATAGAGAAATACCGTCTTGATTATTGAATCAGCTCACAAAAATACATTTGAGAAAGTTGTGGTGAAAAAACAGACAAAGTGTTGAAATTTCCGGGCCTTTAATTGGGATTACCTTTTTAAATAATTTGATACTCATCCCTCTGTCCTCAAATTTTATGATTTGATAGATTCTATACGCCTCTGGGTAACTTATAGCTAAAGACTTGTCATTTTTTTTCCTAAAATAAATACAGTATGTGTGATTTTATTTTATTTAGGCTTGGCTTCTTCGCCATACCCTTAAAATCTTCTTTTTTTTTCTTGTGACATTTATTGAAAGTTATTCATTTTGAAATCAAATCACGATTAAGCACGTGCTCTTCCATAACTGACGTTTATTTATTATTTCTTTTGTTTCTTATTCTTTTGTTTATAAAAGAAAAATTTTCTATTTCTAATAATTCATTCTATAGACGTCATTGTTTTAAAATGTTGTTAAGACAGGGAGAGGGACTTATTAACGAGTTCTTATTTATTTTGCAAAGGTCATTTGAAAAACTTTTAGGATGACATTATTGGTCTAAAAGCTAAAACTCCGGGTCCCAAATAATTTTTTGAACATTAAAATTTCTTTAATTTTATAATATTAAAAATCCATGGGCTAATAGGAAATAATATTCAAAAAATTTGTCGGAAAAACAGGAAAGCAAGTTAATAAAAGCGTTGTAAAAAGCTGGTCATCTCCTTTTTTTCATAATGTAATGAATTTTTAGTGGTTTTGGGATGTGAATTTGTCGAAGAGTCCCCTCGTCCCCTCTGGGCAAATTAAAAAATCAGGCATAGTCGAGAAATTTATGGAATTATTTGAAAATGTAGGCCTATATGTTTTTTTTTACATTCATTAAAATAATTACATTCAAATAATACATTTAAGTCATTGAATTTTTTCTTGCCTATCTTTATATAATTTAAAATTTAAAAGATTGAAATTTTCCGATTTGATGATTCAACCTGAGAACAAAAAAAAAATAAGAGAAAGTAATACGATTATTGTTTCCGTTTTTTTTCTTCATTCTTTTTATTGGAGAAAGCTAAACTTGTTTTGATTGAGTGAGGATTGCGTCAGACGCTTGGAGAGTTGACCTAGGTTTGGTTTGGGCTTCGAAGCATCCTTCAAGATAAAGTAGAGGAGGGGGGGGGGGACGTGTGTCAATGCCACTACAGCCTCTGCAGCAGTAAATACTAATGATGTTTTGCGACCTTCCAGGCCTTGAATTAATACGCAATTCCATTACATATCGATATTATTATTAATTTCTAGCAATCGATGCGGTTATTAAATACAAACTCATAATTTCACCTTTGGTATATAATTAATTATCCAGGTTAAAATAATTTCGGTCCTGAAATATAGAAAATTATTATAATTGAGAAAAATTCGATTTATTTATTATATTACTTTCTCTTAGCCTATATATGAAATATATAGGAGAGAAAGTATTGCGATCATGTCAAAAATTCGATGTCGAGATTTTGATGGATATACATGTTTTGAGGTCCCCTGAGTCCAAAAAAGTGGGTCCCGCAAATTGGTCTGTGTGTGTGTGTGTATGTATGTGTGTGTGTGTGTGTGTGCGTGTGTCTGTATGTGTGGACAGATTTTTAGCATGAAGGAATTGAGCTACCGGATTGAAATTTTATATTTAACTTAGGTACCTTCCCACACGCTCAAAATAAGCTTTTGAACAAAATCGGCCAAAAAGTACTAGTACTTTACTGATGTACTTTTTCAGTTTTTTTCGATTTTCTCAAAATTCCCTCCAAGGATTTTTTTTTAAATTCAAAAATCAATTATTTTTTAGATGCTCTTTAAAATGTATATTCTCATTTTGCCGTTGAAATCTTCTGATGACCACTTTACTCTTGTTCTTCATAGGAAAGATAGAAACGGTTGCCATGGTAACGGAATTTAAATCTTTTTCTTTTTATTAGATTAAAAATCAATTATTATTTAAATTCCCATTTTTTTTTATTTTAATTCTGTCTTTGATTGTTTCCGGGAAAACATATATCACTCTCTCTCTCACTTGCAAACATTATCGCCTGTCTCTCCGCCTTCTCTCATAGGCCTAATGTTAATTTCCTATAGGGATTTGTATGTTAATTTCGATTCAAAAGGGGGTCCCCTTTGGAACTTTTTAGGCATTTAAAATTTTTTTTCCAATTCTTATGAAATTTTGTATTTATTTACGATTCTATATTGTGTATAAAATGTCCAAATATGAGATTAAAATTTTGAAAAATAACCATAGTTTATTTCAAGCAGTCAACATTTAAAATGCAAGTTTGAAACTAAGGTGCTATCGGAAACTAAATATATCTCGACACAAAAAAATCTGGTGTGACCAGCACGGTGCGCAACTTTCTCTTACCGAAGGGTAAGAGAAAGTTGTGTGCTGTGCGCCAGTCACACCAGATTTTTTTTTTTTAATTCATAACTATCAACATAATCATTATTTTATCTTTAACATCTTACAATATTCGATATCGAAATCGAAAAACGAAAGTCATTTTTACACAATTACTTTTTTATGCTCTATTCTAAAACCAAAATTTTATAATTTTTTGCGACTAGCAGACAGAATATAAATTACAGTAATGGAGAGTCAAGGGCGGATCTTGGGTGTTTCTCGGCGGGGGGGGGGGGGAGTAATCTGGTGTGACTGGTCGCACAGCACACAATTTTCTTTTCTTAATTTAAAGGCGCATTCTGTACTTGTTTGCCAGAATATAAATACAAATCAAATTTTTAAGTATTAATTTTTAAGAAAAGACTTTAAATAAAATAAAAAAAGCAAATAATAATTTTTATAATAATGTTATTTTTTTGATTGCTCAGGGGCCCATTTCTTGTGGGTACGTGGATGGCGACCACGAGCTACCCGAGCTGGGACTGGCACTCCTTATATTCTTTGCATGTCAGTCTCTTCCTTCCTCTTTTCAACAGGCGTCAGACCGGCCTGTTCTATTCCTTCCGGTCGCAAAAAACCCATGAACCGCCGGACCCCGCACAGCGGGATAAAGACAAAGATAGAAGAAGTTTTTTTTTTCTTATAAACTAGCTGCTTTGCTCATTTTTTTTTTTTACCTAATTTGAATAATATTTTTTTTTTACTCTTTAGGATTGTAGATAACGCGTTGATAGAGAAATATTGAAAGTTTTAGTGATATCTTTTTTTTCGAACCACTTTTCAAGACAGGATAATTTTTTTTCGGACACTTAAAGGGAGACGTACTTCTACCTTGCTCTCATCCAGGGGCGGATTAAAGGAGGGGAGGGGGCGATCGCCCCCCCCCCGAGAAGAAATTCACAATCTTATAAAAACTAGTAATCTAAAGAAATTATGATTTCCGGGCTTTAATTTCAATTGAATTTGTTACCAATCAATTTAAATAAATAGGAAAGGGGTCTAAATGGCCATAGATGCCCATAAAGTCCTTAAATAAAAAAATCTGGTGTGACTGGCGCACAGCACACAACTTTCTCTTACCCTTCGGTAAGAGAAAGTTGCGCACTGTGCTGGTCACACCAGATTTTTTGTGTCGAGATATATTTAGTTTCCGATAGCACCTTAGTTTCAAACTTGCATTTTAATTGTTGACTGCTTCAAATAAACTATGGTTATTTGTCAAAATTTTAATCTCATATTTGGACTTTAAATAAAAAAAAAGCAAATAAGTAAAAATAATGATATTTTTTTGATTGCTCAGGGGCCCATTTCTTGTGGGTAAGTGGATGGCGACCACGAGCTACCCGAGCTGGGACTGGCACTCCTTATATTCTTTGCATGTCAGTCTCTTCCTTCCTCTTTTCAACAGGCGTCAGACCGGCCTGTTCTATTCCTTCCCGGTCGCAAAAAACCCATGAACCGCCGGACCCCGCACAGCGGGATTAAGGCAAAGATAGAAGAAGTTTTTTTTTCTTATAAACTAGCTGCTTTGCTCATTTTTTTTTTTTTTACCTAATTTGAATAATATTTTTTTTTTACTCTTTAGGATTGTAGATAACGCGTTGATAGAGAAATATTGAAAGTTTTAGTGATATCTTTTTTTTCGAACCACTTTTCAAGACAGGATAATTTTTTTTTCGGATACTTAAAGGGAGACGTACTTCTACCTTGCTCTCATCCAGGGGCGGGTTAAAGGGGGGGGGGGGGAGGGGGGCGATCGCCCCCTCCCCCCCCGATAAGAAATTCACAATCTTATAAAAACTAGTAATCTAAAGAAATTATGATTTCCGGGCTTTAATTTCAATTGAATTTGTTACCAATCAATTTAAATAAATAGGAAAGGGGTCTAAATGGCCATAGATGCCGACAAAGTCCTTAAATAAAAAAATAAAAAAAAACCGCCCCCCCGACAAAATTGCATTAATCCGCCACTGCTCTTATCTTGAAAAACTAAACCGAAAATGAATAAACATTGCTAGGAATAATTCGAATTATAGCGAGGGTAAGTGGCCTAGTTGCGCTTTGAATTATAGAATATTCCCCCCTCTTGTTTCCAAAACTATTTCGAGTTATCGAGCCTATCTAAATACACAGGATTTTTTCGATTTACCGAAATTAACAGCTGAAGAGTTCGAATTAACAAAAAATTCGAATTAATGAGAGTCGACTGTATTGAAATTTCACTTCTCGATGAAAAATAGACATTTATTTATTTAAGTTAAGGATTAAAAGATGCAAATAAGCATGGGCGTAGCCAGGGGAGGCAGGGGGCCATTGCTCCCACCCTGGCTTGTCCTAAAAATTAAAAAAAAAACAAAACAAATATATATTTTTCCCATTGGGAATTTTTTTTTAACGCCCTACATTAATTTAATTTTTTTATTTAAATAAATAATTAATAATCTAGGTATATATTAGTTCCAAACCTCCCCCCCCCTCGCCCTAACGAGGGGTTGCCCCCCCCCCTAACAAGATGTCTGGCTACGCCCATGCAAATAAGCTCGTCATTAGATACGCTTTAACGCAATAATAGCCTAAATAATAAAAATTTAATAGTTGAACAATGTTTATATTTTATGTCTTTTCTTGCCTTTAATTGATTATCGTAATATTATTTATTTATATCCTTGTATTGTTTAACATATATAGGAGGTCGTAAGAAAACTTCCTTCAAGATTTATTACTTTTAATTGCGGATTTTGATTCGTTCTTTGGATAAGCTAAGGAAAAGGAGTAGCTATATCATAGGCGTACCCAGGGGGGGGATTCAAACTCTATAATTTTGACAATAACTCAAAAGAAAATTTGTTTATTTTATTTGACTTCTTATAATACCTCGTTTCGAGAGGGTGGGACAATTTAGAAGGCTACCAAACACTTCTGGTGCAAACTGCCCCATTTTCGAGCAGCTTTTTTCTCTAATATAAGTTACGCTTTGTTTTGCTAATAATTATCAAATTTGTATAGTAGTGATTCAATATTAAAGATCGCATTTAAGCCAAATAAGAGGCTATCTAATAGAATTGCACGGAGTGTGTGCGCCAAGCCAAGTTCTCGCTATCGCGATTATAGGCCTATTTAGGTACATTCGAGCCTTTTCGGCCCCTCTATCTCGGTCTAAGGTAGCTCAGATTTCAGCCCCTTTTGTAAGCCAAGAAAGAATCAAATAGACCGTGGCCACTTTGCTGCTTTAACTCGAGATGGTTAATTAAAATTTTATCCGAAACTTCTAATTACAAGGCTGCTTGCGCCTAATTGCTCTTCGTTTGTTTTATCTCATAGATTGGCGTTTGCTAACTTTGACAATAGGACAAACAAGACACAAAAAAGATTGTGCTATTGATGTTTTAGAAAAATTATTTGAGATTGGTGGAGTTTTTACTTTATCTTACCTCTATATATGCTAATATATATAGAGAGAAAGTATTGGATACATGTCGAGATTTTGACGGATATACACGTTTTGAATTCCCCTGAATTCAAAAAAGTGGTTTTCGCGACATGGTTTGTCTATCTGTGAACAAAATATCTCACGAACGGAAAGAGCCAGGAAGTTGAAATTTTATATTTAAGTTAGGCACCCCCATGGGACGTGACACGAAGCTTTTGAACAAAATCGGCCAAAGAGTACTAGTACTTTTCTGATGCACTTTTTCAGTTTTTTCGATTTTCTCAAAATTCGCTCTAACGATTTTGATTAAAATTCAAAAATCAATTATCTTTTAGATGCTCTTTAAAATGTATATTCTCATTTTGTCATTGAAATCTTCTGAAGACCACTTTACTCTTGTACTCCATAGAGAAGATAGGAGAAATGGTTGCCATGGTAACAAAATATAAATATTTTCACATATAAATTTTACATCTTGAAAATCGAATGAACCGAACTGTCGGAAACTAAATACTTGTCGACAAAAAGATCTGGTGTGACAAGCACAGTACACAACTTTCGATTACCGAAGGTAAGAGAAAGTTGTGTGCTGTGCGCCAGTCACACCAGATTTTTTTTTTACATTCTCGATTTTGAATACAAAACAATTTATTTAATTAAATAAATAAAACTACCCAAATTGTTATTATATTGTCTATTTATATTAAATATATAAACACTAGCTGCGGTAGGGTTGCCTTCGGCAACCCTACCCCGCTAGACCCTGGCGGGCGGCGTCTCGGGATTTGACTAAGAGTTGTCCAGATAAATGTATTTTAATTAATTATGAGGAAGCGTTTTTATTTTTCATTTTAAAGATTTGATGAATATATTTTTCGTAAAGCGAGTTAGAGCCTGTTTTCCAATGCTTTGCTGGAGGAGGCGACGATTTGATTGAAATGTGAAATCTTAGAGGGAAGAAGTCAGTCAAAAAAAAAAGAAAATTTAATTATATAACAATTTTTATTATATTTCATTTGAGAGATTTAATTTTCTCATTATTATAATTAATTAGCTTTAATTTTTCATAAGTAGAGAGAGAACACAATGTTTTCCAATGGAAGAATTCTAGATTTGTGATCCCCTGATAAGGGGGGTTCCCTACCCCTAATTTGACATAATTATAGCCTAAAACCATCCCCGGAAAATACACTACTTATTAAAAAAATCTCCATGAGAATCGGTTTGGTAGTTTCGGAGTCTATGCGTTACAAACAGACAGACAGACAGACAGAATTTGTCTTTGATAAAATAGCAAAAGTATTAAAATAAAATATAGATATAAGGTAATTAAAATTAAAAATTGAATAATTAAATCTCACAATTATTATTTTATAATTCGTCATATATATTAAATTTCAACTTTCTTATTTTTTGTCATTTATATGGATAGAGATTATTATTGGTATTTAAATTTGAGTCAGGTATTTATTAAAATTATTATCTTATTTTAATTGTATGTTTTTTTATTCTTTTAATTTTTAAGTATTCACGTCATGAGTGATTATAATTAATTGTTGTATATATTTTGACGTCAAATTATTAAAATAGGCGTCGTCGATTTGATGTACCGAGTGGAGGGGCTGGCGACAAACCCAAGCCCAGGGCAAGTCATCAGATTATCCACACAGATTGTTTAGATCTTGCTTGCTAGATAGTGTTTCGAAAAATGTGGACTTCTAGGGGTAAGTCATGGACGAACTGCTTGAGTAATCTTTTTAAATCGGCGATATTTGTTTAGAACTTCGCATAATATTATTATTTCCAAAGATTTATTTTTATTTTTTATTTTTAAGTCCACATATTGTCAGTCCAGTACAAGACCGGTCTAACTCAAAAAAGGCGATTTTTCAAGAGAGCCGATTAAAGTTTCTGCTTTTCCTTTTCGTTGCCTGCGTTATCCGATTGCTCAAATTTTGTACGAATCATCACAATTATAGAACTCTCCTATAAATTTAAGATTTTTCCCACTCTCAATACTATTAGTATTTTTTTCAGTAATTTATGCGCAAAACTCCAAGATAATCCTTTCTTGCACCCGAATATTTCAAGTTTTTTAGAGAGATGATTCCCCCTTGCACGGCCCCCGCTCCACAAATCCAAGATGGCTCAATCTAGGTGTAATCCACTAAGTTGTTTACAGGGCCGGCGCAAGCTATTCTGCCGCCCTAGGCAAGATATTTTTGCGCACCCCCCCCCCCAAAAAAAAAAAAACTTTAAAAATGACCCATTTTGTTCTGAAATAAAACTTGTCCTTCTCAGCTTTCCTTTTCCGGTATTGGAAGCCAAATAGTCTTTTTCTTTCAGCCATTAAAACAAACAATATCTATCTGAAATTTAAGACAATATATGTAGAAGTTTTCTAAACATTGTAGTAATTTAAAAAGATAACTACATTTTTAGCCCCCGGGTGTGGCATAGTAGGTAGCGTGCCTACCTCCTATGCCAAACGTCGCGGGTTCGGACCCAGGCAGTCCGATGATTTTATTTAAGCCATTTGGATACCAGATGGCTTAAATAGAAATGCCTGAACCTACAATTTATATATTAATTACAACGGTTATCGTCAAAGTCTTAAATGGCCTAAGTTGCCGAAAAGACTGTGTGAATGTGTGTGTGAATGAGAAAATAGTGTTAATGTTAAAAAAAAAAAAAAAAAAAAAACTACATTTTTAAAAATCTGGCGTGACTGGCGCACAGCACACAACTTTCTCTTACCCTTCGGTAAGAGAAAGTTGTGCACTGTGCTGGTCACACCAGATTTTTTGTGTCGAGATATATTTAGTTTCCGATAGCACCTTAGTTTCAAACTTGCATTTTAAATGTTGATTGCTTGAAATAAACTATGGTTATTTTTCAAAATTTTAATCTCATATTTGGACATTTTATACACAATATAGATTCGTAAATAAATACAAAATTTCATAAGAATTGGAAAAAAAAATTTTAAATGCGTAAAAAGTTCCAAAGGGGACCCCCTTTTGAATCGAAATTAACATACAAATCCCTATAGGAAATTAACATTGGCCAAATGCGAAGATAAGGTAGAAAAATTTAAAACGCGTAGAAAGAGAGAAGATAGTTTTGTGTGAGAGAGAGATATGTTTTCTCCGAAAAAAAATGGGCGTTTAAATAATAATTGATTTTTAATCTAATAAAAAGAAAAAGATTTAAATTCGGTTACCATGGCAACCATTTATTTCTCCTATCTTTCCTATGAAGCACAAGAGTAAAGTGTGCTTCAAACAATTTTGAGGGCAAAACGAGAATATACATTTGAAAGAGCATCTAAAAAATAATTGATTTTTGAATTTTAATCAAAATCGTTAGAGCGAATTTTGAGAAAATCGAAAAAAACTGAAAAAGTACATCAGTAAAGTACTAGTACTTTTTGGCCGATTTTGATTTAAAGCTTATTTTGTCGGTCCCGGGGGGTGTTTAACTTAAATATAAAATTTCAACCTCATAGCTCAATTCCTTCATGCTTAAAATTGAACACACACCCACCCACCCACCCACCCACAGACAGACCATGTCGCGAAAACCACTTTTTTGGATTCAGGGGACCTCAAAACGTAAAGATCCATCAAAATCTCGACATCGAATTTTTGACATGAAACCAATACTTTCTCTCTATATATATATTACATATATACATAGGTAAGAGAAAGTAAAAATATATTTCTTGAGTGTGAAAAATAGAATAAATAATATTTTGTGATTGAATTTAAATTTATTAATATGTTTTTTTTTTTCTTGAAATAAAAAATAATTTCAATACAAAATTCGTAAATATTAAAGATTTTTCCATTATTTATTTTTTTTTTTTTAGATTTTAGAATTTATGAGAGTTAATAAAAAAATCTGCTGTGACTGGCGCACAGCACACAACTTTCTCTTACCTTCGGTAATCGAAAGTTGTGTACTGTGCTTGTCACACCAGATTTTTTGTGTTGACATGTATTTAGTTTCCGACAGTACGGTACATTCGATTTTCAAGATGTAAAATTTATAAGTATGGCAAAATGTTTATATTTTGTTACCATGGCAACCATTTCTCCTATCTTTCCTATGAAATACAAGAGTAAAGTGTGCTTCAAACAATTTTGAGGGCAAAACGAGAATATACATTTGAAAGAGCATCTAAAAAATAATTGATTTTTGAATTTTAATCAAAATCGTTAGAGCGAATTTTGAGAAAATCGAAAAAAACTGAAAAAGTACATCAGTAAAGTACTAGTACTCTTTGGCCCATTTTGATTAAAAGCTTATTTTCACGCTCCCGGGAGGTGTTTAACTTAAATATAAAATTTCAGCTTCATAGCTCAATTCCTTCATGCTTAAAATTGAACACACACACACACACACCCACACACACACACACAGACAGACCATGTCGCGAAAACCACTTTTTTGGATTCAGGGGACCTCAAAACGTGAAGATCCATCAAAATCTCGACATCGAATTTTTGACATGAATCCAATACTTTCTCTCTATATATATATATTACATATATACATAGGTAAGAGAAAGTAAAAATTATATTTAAAAAAAACAAAAATTTTTTCTTATTTTCATCTAGAATTTCTAGAATTATTTTTTCATTAGGGAAATCAATAGGTATTTTTTTGTTTTGGCGAAGGCTTTGGGTAGGGGGGGGGCGGCCCCAATTTTTTTAAATTTTTCCCTTTTTGCCGCCCCCCCCAGGTTGCCGCCCTAGGCGGCCGCCTAGTTTGCCTAGTGGACGCGCCGCCACTGGTTGTTTAAGAAACGGACTTGCACAAAGCTAGCAGAGGCAATTTGAAGAGAATTTGTGCAAAAATCTTGAAATTGCATTTTTTGAGTTAGACCGGTCTTGAACTGGACTGACGATATTCAAAATCATAATTAGAGACCGGATAAGTAAGAGTATGAAAACCAAAATAAGTGCTTACCAGTAGCGTAACTAGGTGGGGGCGAAGGGGGGCGCTTGCCCCCTCCGCCCCAGGCGCTTCAAGCCTTTGGCGCCCCTCGATACCGACATAGGCGCCCTAGGGCATCTAAAATATAGCCCATGGACGGTGATTTTATCATATTCTTTCAATAGTTTGTCAAAAAACATTGATAGATTTCTTCAAAATTATATTACAACTTAAAAAATGGCGCCCTAGTTAAGCTTCGCCCCCTCCGCCCTCAAAGGCTAGTTACGCCGCTGGTGCTTACATTTTTCTTTCTGCTCTAATCGTTAAAAATAAAAAGCTAAGAAAAAAGAATGATGCTTTCCCATAATTCCCAGAATGGTAAAACATAATAGATGCCTTTGAACATTGAATTTTGTTTCAATTCTTTAAAACGTTCAACAAATTCTGTAAAAAAGAAAACTTAAAAATGCTAAACCAAACTTCACTTAATTTTCATTGATATTAATCTGCTTCAGGGCCGGATCTAGGAGGGGGGGGGGGGGGGCAGTGGGTGCATGTGCGCCGGGCGGCAAATTTTATATCGAAAATTTTAAGGAGGGGACGGACTAAAAAATCTCCGAGTTCCGGGCCTGATCTGCTTAGAAATTTTAGGGACTTGTCTTAATCTCTTGATTTCATTAAAGTTTTTTTTTTTTAACACTCACACTTTTTCCCATTCACACTCACATTCACTCACACACACATACACACAGTCTTTTCGGCATCTTAGGCCATTTAAGACTTAAACGATACTCATAATTTATTAATATATATTTATTGGGGTCCAGGCATTCTTATTTAAGCCATTTGGTATCTAAATGGATTAAATGAAATCATCGCACTGCCTGGAATTCAAACCCTCGACCCATGGAACACAAGGCAGGCGCTCTACCAACTACGCCAAGCCCGGGGGGCTTCATTGAAGTTAAAAATTATTCTAATTACAAAAATAACGGAAAAAATTATTAAAATAGTGTAAATTAATGGAAATCGTCTTGAAATAGTAGGTCTATTCATGACTTGAGATCCCGTTCGTTTTTCTTCCTAGACGATTTGAATTATTTATGCTGAACCAAATGTTATAAAAGTTTTCAATTTACCACTTAACACACTATTTATAATAAAATCTCATGAGAATATATCTGCAGTGCTATAAAGAAATGTATTTGTTCGCGTGGTACAAAGGGAAGTACACCGATGTTCTGGATAGGCTGGAGATCCTGGGTTCCATTTTTTTCGAAAACCATGGGGACGTTTGGCCCTTAATAAATAAACTTACATAAATTGTTAAATATCTTTTGATATATTAATAATAATATTCAAGATATTTAAAATATATTTTTTAAATTAATTAAATGACTTTTTTAAAAGGCTTCTATAAATAATTAGAAAATATTTAAAGAGCTTCTTTAATTACTTCTAGAACTCTTAGGAGTTATAATTAAATGTACAAACAATTAATTTCGTAGCCTCAATCCCGTTACCGAGAGATTAGAAGTGTTGACATGACATACGGCTCGCAAATGTTTTTAATATTCGTGTTAATGCCTAAATTATTCCATATAACGGGAGAATGGCTGGCAGGAGCAGCCAAAGAATAAATGCCTCCGTTTTTCAATAATATATTGAGTCGTTTCATTCTCCCATCTTCAGTCTTCCATAATTGTTTAAGGTCCCGGAGTTAGAACATATATAACTTCTGTCACGCTAGCAAACAAACCTTTATCCAAGGGCGGATACAAGGGGGAGGGGTAAGGGGGTAATTCCCACCCTCCCCCAGAAATTTGAAATATATATTATTTTTGTGAATAAAATTTTAATTTTAATAATATAAAAGGGCGTGTTGATCTCTCATGAACCTTTTTCCAAAATTTCTCAATATATTGTTGAAAAAGGGGCATTTTTTGATTGCTCCTGCCCTTATCCCGTTATACAGTTACACGAGCTACTGGTTGGAATTTTATATTTTCACAATTTGTAGGAAAAATTGTCTCCATTTAATTGATTTGATTTTACAAGCGATAAAAATTGATTGGCTACCAATCAATTGAAATAAATAGAGCCTCTGATGCCGAAAAAGACCTTAAATACAAAAATCTGGTGTGACTGGCGCACAGCCACACTTTCTCTTACCTTCGGTAATCGAAAATTGTGTTCTGTGCGGCCAGTCATACCAGATTTTTGTTCATATACTGGAATCGTAATAATAGAATAGAAATCAAAGTATTTTTATATGTGAAAAGCTCAATCTCGACTCGTTGTCCTGAATAGCGAGAGAGAGAGAGAGGCACTCTGGGAGAGGGGGAGATGGCTCCCTGGTTTTTCCAAGATCATCTCACATCTCCCAGGGAATAGGATCCTCGGCGTGTAGGATCCTCGGGTGGATTCACAAACGCTTAATATGCGCCTTTTCTAAGAGAGTTTACCCGAGAAGCCTGACTAATATTAATTTTATTATTTTTAACAATTTTGATAGCCCTCGGGCCTTGATGTAGTTGCTAGCGTGCTGATCTTCTATACCAATAGTCGCGGGTCCGGGGATGATTTTATTTAAGCCATTTGGGTATAAAATGGCTTAAATAAATTTGCCTGGACCCCCAATATCCATATATTAACAGATAATGAGTCTGAGTTGCCGATAATGTCTGTGTGAGTGTTAAAAAAAAAATACAATTTCGATATCTAATTCTCAAATTTTGTACCTCCCTTCACAACATTTTCATAGCAAAATTAAGATCTTAGTATTTTTTTTTTTTTTTTTAAATCATTGCTCAGGGGCCCACATCTTGTGGGTACGTGGATGGCGACCACGAGCTGCCCGAGCTGGGACAGACAGTTCTTTAGTTCTTTGTATGTCTGTCTCTTCCTTCCTCTTTTCAACAGGCGTCAGACCGTACGACGGGCCGGCCTGTCCTATTTCTTCTGGTCGCAAAAACGCTTGCTAGGGTTGGAGGGAAATAGCGAGGTCCGCCGACCCCGCATCTCGGGAATAAGGCGAAGACAGTGGAAGAGTATTTTTTTTTAATCAAATAGTGATTTTTTCATTATTAATTTTGTAAAACCCCCACACTTTTTCAAAAAATAAAATCCGTCTCTGCCCACTGATTAGTCAGTGGCCCAACCAAGGGGAGTTTTTAGAGTTTTAACTCCCCCCCCCCCTCCACCCGAAGAGAAGAAGCCATCTATGTGTCGGCCTACGAACTTTTCAGCCCACCTAGTATATTCTTCATTTTTGTAATAACCCTATGACTTCGACTAAAAGGACAAATAAAGAAAAAAGGCGAAGGTGCACCCAAGTATCTCGGGGGAGGGGGAGGGGAAATCTGGTGTGACTGGTCGCACAACACACAATTTTTTCCTAATTTTGGTAATTTAAAGGCGCATTCTGTACTTGTTTGCCAGAATATAAATACAAATCAAATTTTGAAGTATTAATTTTTAAAATTTTATAATTTTTTTTTTCGAAAAAAAAAAGTATTTTTTTCAAATCTCGGGGGGGGGGGGGTAATTACCCCTTTACCCCCCATTGTATCCACCCTTGGGTGGCCGCATCCGGGTCCGAGCCAGTTGGAGGAGGGGGGGGGGAGTGTTGCCAGCTAGGTGAAGAGTTTAAGCACGCCGCCCGCCGAAGGGAGTCGGCGTGGCTAGTCCCTTAAAATACCCCCCCTCCCCCCCCCTTGTGAGCGCCACTGTTTTTCGTTCTCGGGTTGCTTCTCTCCTCATCATTAAAAAAAAAAAGAATAAAACGACTGACGAAACGAAATCAAAATGTAATTTGAACTATGTGATAATAATATTAAAATTTACTCTGATAATACTATTTAATTTGAAATACAACTGATAAGTATTTTTTTTTCATATGAAATATAACAACGATTACGAGCGTAAAATGAAATAAATAGCAGGATAATTGATAATAATTTTGATTTGAAATAAATCAGAAGTTGTTGATAACACGAATGGAGTCGATTAGATATGTAAAGAAAGCATGCATGCCAAATTGCATGCAGCAAAGGAGATAAATGAAATGGCTGGGAGGAAATTAGTAAAGTCACTTGACGCACGTTGCTCACTGGATAAACCACCAACGAGTGTTTACAAACAGACCGGGGAAATATTTTTTTTTTTTTTTTTTTAATAAACTTCCTTAATTTCTTCGATGTTTTTTATACTCATTTGAAAATGTAGTCACCTTTTTTCGTTATTCTTGGGTAAGAATTTATTATTTACTACTATTTTTTCTTTCTCGTTTATAAAATGGATTCTAGATTTAGGCTAGATAATTCTCGTATTTTAAACCTTTTCAAGATTTCAAGGTCAAAATGAGAATATACATTTCAGGGGCGTATATAGAAAAATTTTTTCGGGGGGGGGGGGGCTTGAACTCAAAATTTTTTTTTTTGCTGAACCAAAGTTTTTCGCCCTGCGAAATTTTGATTTTGCGGAACCAAAATTTTCCTCTCTTTTGCCGCCCGCGAAACATTCCCTCTTTTGCGGGACCAAAATTTTCGTGATGCGGGGCAGAGCAAAAATTTCGGGTGGGGGGGGGGCTGAGACCCTCTATTGTCTCTATATCCCTATATATGTATATGCATTTGGAAAATTTCGGGTGGGGGGGGGGGGGGGCTGGGCCCCCTTATATACGCCCATGATACATTTTAAAGAACGTCTAAAAAAAACAATTGATTTTTGAATTTTAAACAAAATCGTTGGAGCAAATTTTGAGAAAATCGAAAAAAAAGTGAAAAAGTGCAATCAAGTCAATAAATTTAATTGAGATGTATAGCTGATAATAAGGTTCAGGAAATCCCAAATGAGCAACGCAGCTAGTCGTTTTTTCAATTTTTATTTAAACATAAAGTGCCAGGGCCAACGTTTCGGTCGTATATAGGACCATCCTCAGGGCTAAAATATAATAGGCAAAATCAAACACTGATCACAAATTCTCTTTAGTCGCACCAGGGGCGTATATAGAAATTTTTTTCCGGGGGAGAGCCTGATCTCAAAAATTTTTCTGCGAAATTTTTTTTTTTTTCGCGGAACCAAAGTTTTCCGGACACAAAAATTTTTTGCCGCCCGGGGAACATTCCCCATTCTTTTTTTCCGTCCGTAAAAATATTTTATCTTTTTTTTAGAGACGCAAAATTTTTGCCACCCGCGGAACCAATATTTTTCCCATGTGCCGCCCATGGGAACAAAATTTACGTGCTACGGGGTCGAGCGAACATTTGGGGGGGGGGGGGGCGAGACCTATTATTTTCTCTATATCCCTATATGTCTATATGCATTTGGAAAATTTGGAGGGGGTGGGGCGGGCCCTCTCGGCCTCCCTTATATACGCCCCTGAGTCGCACCATTACATAATTTATTACAATCTTATATTAAACGTTATTATATTATGTTTAATATAAGAATAATAATAGGTAGTATTTAAATGATAGGGATGTGGATTGTTAGTGTTTGGTTTATTAAAAAAAATAAAGGGAGTTTGTATAATATAAAAATGATATTTATGAAAATGTAAATGTTTTATTTTAAGATTTATTGTTAGAAAATATGTATTTTTAATTATTTGGTGTTTAATTTTGTTTTATCTATTTTTTGTTATTTATTTTTTTTCTTTTGTGTAGAGTAATAATTTTGAAAAATATAACTCAAAATATTGTTTTTTATGAGTGATTTTATTGGGATATTTATTTGGGAATGGAATTTGTAAATAAATAAATAAAAAAAAATAAGATTGTAATAAATTATGTAATGGTGCGACTTTGTGATCAGTGTTTGATTTTGTCTATTATATTTTAGCCTTGATGATGGTCCCATTTGTGATCGAAACGTTGGCCCTGGCACTTTTATGTTTAAATAAAAATTGAAAAAACGACTAGCTGCGTTACTCTATTGTGATTTCCTAAACCTTAAAATCAATAAAGTATTAGCACTTTTTGGCCGATTCTTGTTCAAAAGCTTCGTGTCCCGTGCCAGAAGATTCCTAACTTAAATATAATATTTCAACCTCATAGCTAGATTTTTTGTTCACAGACAGACCATGCCACTTTTTTGGATTCAGGGAGCCTCAAAACGTGTATATCCTTCAAAATCTCGACAACGAATTTTTGACATGAATCCAATACTTTCTCTCTCTATATATTAACATATATATAGAGGTAAGAGAAAGTAAAAAAAAATGTTCAATCAGCCTCCCCGCGTTATAATTCAATCAACTTTTTCTAAAAACCCAAAATTGAATGAATACTTGGAAATGAGTTAATTAGAGTTAATTTCTATAAAATTTGCTGAAGTGTTGATTAAGTTCCTTGGAAGAGAGAAGAGAGATCATGCCCCCCATCCTCTCCCTCCACCTTTTCGAGCGAATTACAGTAGACAAGTGCGCACTTGGCCAAGGGCGTTCTGATTCCAGCGCGCCAATTATCCTTTTAAGAGACCAATAATAAACCTGGCAGGTAATGAGCTCCTCGTTTTGGCTTTCTAGATGAACAATTGAGCCTCTACCAAGAGTCACCTTCCTCGGATATGGACGCGGAGGCGGAAGCCGCCGCTGCAGGTGCGGCAGCCGCTGTCCTGGCAGCGTGCGTCATCGGAGTCCTTCTAGCCATCGGGCTTCTCTTCACTCTGGCAGTCTTCCTCGATTGTCGAAATAGGTAACTTTATTTAGACCAGTGGTTTAAACTATATGTTACCGCGCCTCACTCAAAAAATATCTTAATGGAGACGCCCCCCCCCCAAAAAAAAAAAAAAAAAAAAAAAATTTAAAAATTTAAGTTACAAACTAAGGAAAAGAAAAAAAAAAGAATAAGAATATGTATATTATTGGCTTTTAAGGTGCGCGTCTCGGGGTGCTAATTTTGGGAGATTGCGGCCACAATTTTGAAGCTATCGACCTCAAATTTTTTTTCAAATTAAAGCTATTTAAAGTATCTACAACTTATAGAAGCCCTTTTTTTTGATTTTCGAAAAAATAAAATTTTTTTTTTAGATGATCGCATTAAATAGAAGATATTTTTAAAAAATTCGCTCTATATCTTATAGATAATTAAATTAGTAATCATTGTGTTAAAAAATAATTAATTTTTTAACCTTAATTAATTAGCTGGAATCTTTCAAATGAAATGGAATAAATCCCTTGTATTCCTTATGGGAAAAACTAACGCCATCTCTTGCCGTCTAGAGGAACTCGGTAGTGAATCGTGTTCTAACGGTTTTTCGAGACGCGCACCTTAATGAGAAGGATGTCCTTGTCTATTAGCGCAAAGTTTATCAAATCTCGGTGTTTTTGACGAAGCTTTTTTCTACAACTAAATAAAAAAATATTTCAATGGGTTTTGATATTCAAAGACATTTAAATTTATAAAGAGCGGCTTTCGATTTCAATATTCCAATTTCTAAAGTCAAAATTGAAACTGTAAAATCAAATCAAATAAAAAGTCAAGGTATACCTTTTCAAAAAATGGTGGTTGAAGAGGTCAAAAAAAGGGAATGATTTGAGAAAAAATGTTTATAGAGAAAAGAGAAGATAAGGTGTCTAGTCAACTTTCTCGATGCGAGAAATAAAATAAAAGTCAATTTTTATTATCTTTTACTTAGGAAAAAAACCGAGGAGATGGCGAATATTCTCCGAAAGAAAGCGACGAGTCGCCATCTCCGAGGCAAAAAGGATAGAAGAGCCGGAGGCGACAAGGAGTCCTTGGCGGACAAGATGACCCCCAGCTCGTTAGAAGATCCGCCCCGGGTCGCCAACGGGCCCTCGGAAGTCGTCGTCGATGTCCATCGCTAGACTTGTCTCGTCAAATGAATGATCCCCTAGTCCCCCCCCCCCCATTCACTTGATATCAATGAACGATTCTTAAAATGAATTTTAATAGGCAGTGGAAAAAAACACCAAGATAAAATAATTTTTAATGACGGATTCCGAAAAGTAAAAATTAACTCTACTCAGAGCCGGTTGCATCAGTTTTGAGATAATTAATTCGAAATTAAGTGGGATAAGCTAGTTGACTCTGACTTTCAGGTCTTTTCAGTTCTAGTTAAGCTAATCATATAATTAAGTAAGAGCCCAGGTCGTAATTTATTTTTATTTTAATCTTAAATAAATGATGCCTTTATCAAAATTCCCTTATATCTCAGATAGCTAATAATATGTGAAAAAACTCATTTTTTTTTAGAATCAAATCCTCCTAAAAAGTTACCCCCTGACTATTAGCACTAACTTTAACAATAAGGGGTCGTCCACTTATTACGAAACGCCTTTTTTGACGATTTTATAGCCCCCCCCCCAAGTCACAGTTAGTCACATACATATATTATGTCTCGACATAAAATACCCCCCTCCCCCCCCCCGAATTTCTTATACAAAATTCGTATCATTTTACCTTTTTTTAGTAAATTTTCCCTTGTGTCTCAAATAATCACTCCATTTTTCTTTTTTTTTTTTTCAAAAAATTTTATAAATTCAACTTTGAATTGTTATGTCACACTTAGAGAAATCCCCGGGTCCCCCATGTCACAATTAGTAACGTTTTGTCCAGAGGCTCCCCTCTAACGCGTTACGTAATATGTGGACGACCCCTAATTTGAAAAAAAAAATTTCGGAAGCATCAACATAAAGATTTTTTTCAGAGGCTATAAATTTTATAAAAAGAAAGGCAAAAAGAACATGTTTATTTAATTTTAATGTAATTATTTTTGTTTCTATTGTCTGTCCATTTTTGGAATTCTCTATACCCGTATTCAGAAACATTCCAAAGTTTTTTTTTATTCTCAAGATCTGATATATTCAAACAACAGAATAAAAAGATATATCTTTTCTGGGCGGATAAAGGGGAGGGTAAAGGGGTAATTACCCCCTGAGATTTGAAAAAATACTTTTTTTTGAAAAAAGTTATTTTAATGTAAAATTTTAAAAATTAATACTTCAAAATTTGTTTTGCATTTATATTCTGGTAAACGAGTACAGAATGCCCTTTAAATTTCCGAAATTAAGAAAAAATAGTGTGTGTGCACCATTCACACCAGATTACCCCTCCCGAGAAACATCTCTGGATCCGCCCTTGCTTTTACTAAACTCTCCCATTCATTGTGATAACTTCAAAATTTTTTTTATACATATTGGATGCACTGGGCCACTTTTTGAAAAGATGTCTGACAATCGACGATCGAATTATTTTTACACATTTGTAAGTATTTATAGAAAATAAAAATTTGTATCAACAATAATTTTGCGCACCTATAAATGATACGCCCCACTATATAGTTTGCTCCTCCTTATCAATATATTTTTTAAAAGACATAAGAAATTAATTGAGTGGGAGTAGGAACGGCGTAAAAACTAGACTTTTATATATTTATATATATATAAGGAATTTTTCAATGAGGTTTTTTTTTTTTAATGAATTAAATACATAAGGGATTATTGTAACAGGAAGTTATAATTTTTTTTAGTGTTTTATTAAAAAATTATGAAAATTAATTTTTTGTTATCAAGCAAATACAGAAAAGCATCAGGATCTTATTGTTATTAGACTAGGCTTAAATTGAAAATGTTATATTCAAATTAGATTTATAAGTATTATTTATATTTATATTAATAAAATATTATTTTTTTAATATTTAAAAATAATTATTTTTATTTCATACCCAACCTTGAATGGGAATTGTTTGCAAGGGGGAATGCCCCCGTCTCACAAGTGTTTTATTTTTCTACTAATAAATAAAAGAAAATTTCAAATTTGGCACCTATGAGAGAGAATCTGACTTTTCACAAATTGTTTTCAAATATATTTTAATTTAATTTTTTGAATAGAATAAATTATATTTAATTATTTTTATATAAATTATAATAGTTTTTTTCAAAAGAAGTAATAAAATGGAGAAGCTCGATTGCTTTGACTTTGCCTCCATTGAAACGCAAGCGAATGCCGCGTCTCTTTATCTCTTCCATGACTTTGCCAACCGAACCGGCGACTCACATGTCATCGGATCAACTTATTTATATTTCATCTAATTATTTCTATTTTAAGGTCAGTAATGCATTTAAATATTTATTTAATTGGTTCAGGATTATTATTTTCAATAAATTAAATAATTAAAAATATTCTAAACTCGTGATTAAATAGGATAACCTTTCTTTGTCTGTCTGTCAAATTTTATTTTCATTTTTATTTAATATTTCATTTCTTTTATTCTTTTAATTATTTAATATTGATTTCTAATTTAATACCTGCATTGTAGTATAAACTAAATAGATTATTCTTTTTATTAACTCATTCACTATTTCCTTCACTTTGACAAATAATTTTTTTCTTTTTCCTTTATTTTTAATTAGTTTAAATAATTATGTGTTTTGTTTTAAATACTAATATAATATTTGGCTAGGGAGGAAATTTAATCTGACCTTTTCTATCCAGATTAAATCACATGTCTAGAAGTATTTATATAAATAATTTTTAAAGTTAGATGCAAGCAGAATCTTTACCTACCTTCTATGTTTTAAAATTAATTTTAGTCATCTTCATCTTAAATCTTTTTGTAATTATTTAAGTAAAAGTTTATTAAATGAATTAAGCATATTTATTTTTCATTTTAGATGTGATTTGGACTTCTCCTCAAAGCATGTTTTTGGAACTCAGAAGGAATACAATATCCAGCATCATATATATATATATATATATATATATATATATATTTGTTTTATTCATCTTATTAGAAATGAAATTACTGATCGTATATAAAAAAAAAAGGGAGAAAATAATTCAGCAGTTTTAAGCCAGAATGTTTCAAAGAAAACGCAATCATTAAACAAGGTAAGACTTAATTAGCAAATATATAAAAAATTGAAAACGAGATGAATTTTTATTTAATTTTAAATTAACACTGGGCGTCAGGGACTAATCTTTTAAGAAAAACATTTCTAAATCAATTCAAATAAGACACAGTTTAAAGGGTTTTTCTTGATCGACAGTTCTTAAACTATCAAAAATCAAACTGAATTTATTTATTTTTTTAGGGTAACTTTGGTTTTATGGAAATCTTTAAATTTGAATTGTCATTTGAGAGCAACAAAAAATATGATTCATTTTTTTATTTCTATATCAGAATCAGAAACAAGTCAAATATTATAAACTCATGATTCAACCTTTCTTTGCCTGTCTGTCAAATTTTATTCTCATTTTTTTTAATATTTCATCTCTTTTAATCATTTAATATTCATCTTCATTTTAATTTCGATATGTAAATTATATAAATTAAATAGATTATTTATTTTATTAATTCTTTGACTCTTCGCTTTAAATTTGACATTAAAATTTTTTCATTAACCACAGAAACAAATGATTTAATCACATTTCTATATTTTTCGATCCATTTTTATAAATAATTAGTGTCATTCAATCTGAATATGTCAGATTCATTAGATCTTTACTTCCCTTCTCTATTTTCAAATGAATTTTAATCACTCATTATTTTAAGCCATTTTATATTTTTTCAAATGCAAATCTTTATTAAATGCTCATTTTATTTTTAATTTTAGGTGTGATTTACACTAAATAACTTGTTGTCAGCTGCTTTGCTTCGAGCTTTGATCCATCAATCATATATATATATATATATTTCAATTTCCATTTCATTCTCTTTTATTTTTCTGACGTCTGACTTATGAACGAAATAGAAATGGAATTATATTCATTTTCAAAAATAGATTATAGAAAGGACTTAAGCTTTCAAAGAAATTAAATATCATTAAATAAGGTAAGCGTTAATAAATTGAAATTTATGTTTTACTAATTTTAAATATATTTTCACCTGTATATATATATATATTTTTTTATTTTCAGAATTTCGTCCAAGATACATCTTTTTATTATTCCAGATAATCTCCTTGTCATCTCGCATTGCCATTTGGTGAGTTTATTATTTTTTATTACGTTATTTTTCCTATAATATCTACTATTTATCTTAAATACATAGCAAGATAGTCCAAGAGTAAAGGGAGGAATGAAAAAATTTAATCACTCATTTTAAGGCATTTTATATTTTTTCAAATAAAAATCTTTATTAAATGTTGTTTTTATTTTTAATTTTAGGTGTGATTTGGACCAAACAACTTGTCTTTTGCTACTTTTCTTCGAGCTTTGAATGATATAACTAACATCTTCCATCAATTATATATATATATATTTTACTCTGATGGGAGCTCAGCAAAAGGAAAGCTCTGCTAATTCTATTCTACCCACCTTAACAACTGAAGCAGGCAGTGAAAATTTTAACAAACCTTGTCTTGAAGATGGATGACGTTTCGTTCCAGCTGACAAGGTGAAAATAAAATAATCCGGGCCGACATAAGCCTATAATTTTTTTTTTTATGATCTGATTCTAACCTTCCTTTACACTTACTTTCATATATATTATAAATATAACTTTATGACGTTTGACTTAATGATCTTTCGTTTTAATTAATAATTTTTTAAGATAGAAAGAAAATTTCGTTGAACCGTATAAAACTACTTTTATATATTTTAACACTCTCTTTAAAGATACGATAGAATTTTATTATGTATAAATAAAATATTCTAACATACTGTAGTTAAAAGGGATATTTGTGAAAGGATTAAGGGATAAATAAAACAATTAATTATTAAAATAATCTTTATTTAAAATATGACGATAGAAGAAGATAAAAAAATAAATATTTATTTTGTTTCAGAAGAAGCAGCTTAGGAAAAAAAAACATGCAGTCATCATTATTAGGAGCAAAGCACAGCACAAGATTTTCAGTTGCATTTACCCCGAGCAAGAAGCCAGGCGATTGATCTCATCCCCCTGCTCCTCTTCTATGCCTAGATATTATTGAAAATACAGCTTCACACATACCAACCACATTTCTCAAATTAAAAGGTATTTATAATTTGCATATTTCACTTTGTTATTTTGATGGGTTCCTTATCATTTCGTTATAAAATTATCTATTATTACTTTCTCTTACCTCTATATATGTTAATATACAGAGAGAGGAGGTATTGGATTCATGTCAAAAATTCGATGTCGAGATTTTGATGAATATACACGTTTTGAGGTCCTCTGAATACAAAAAAAATGGTTTTCGCAACATGGTATGTCGGTCTGTCTGTTTGTCGATCTGTCTGTCGGTCTGTCTGTCTGGGTTCAATTTAAAGCAGGAAGGAATTGAGCTAGAAGGTTGAAATTTTATATTTAAGTTAGGCACCCCCATGGGACGTGACACGAAGCTTTTGATCAAAATCGGCCGAAGAGTACTAGTACTTAACTGATGTACTTTTCCAGTTTTTTTTTTTTTTTTTTTTTTTGATTTTCTCAAAATTACCTCCAACGATTTTTATTAAAATTCAAAAATCTTTTAAGAAGGGATGTGATTGAGGACTCTCTTTTATTTTTTAGATGCTCTTTTAATTGTATATTCTCATTTTGCTCTGGAAATTGTTTAAAGCACACTTTACTCCTGCATTTCATAGGAAAGATAGGATGCCATGGTTACAACGCAAGGGCGTACCCAGGATCAAATCTAGAGGGGGGCAGATCATGGCTGTCCAGATTGTGACATACCTTTTTCATATATATATGGGGCATTCCACGCCAACTCGACCATTTTTGAACCCGACCATTTTTGATTTGGCTGAAACTTTGTCATCTTTTTGTACCCTATTGAAAACGTGTTTGAGAATTTTTCCAGATTTTACGACCCAGCCAAAAAAAAGTTATAGCATTTTCAAAAAACATCGATTTTTTTTTAAATAACCGTAAAACTGTCAAAAATTAACTTATCGGGACGTTTTTTTTTTTTGAAATTTTTGTCTTTAAATGTACTTTTCAGAAAAAAATATGATAAAATTTTGCAGATTCATCTTGAACGTTTTTTTGACATTTTCGGAAAAAAACAAAAATTTCGGAATGAATGACACTTTTTTTTTTAATTTTTTTTTTTTTTATAAAAAACTTTGATTTTTTCTACAAATGCTCTGAAAATTTCAGAATGGGATTATTTATTTTATTAATTCTTTGACTCTTGGCTTTAAATTTGACATTAAAATTTTTTCATTAACCACAGAAACAAATGATTTAATCACATTTTTATAAATCAATTTATGAAATAATTAGTTAGTGTCATTCAATCTGAATATGTCAGATTCATTGGATCTTTACTTCCCTTCTCTATTTTCAAATGAATTTTAATCACTCATTATTTTAAGCCATTTTATATTTTTTCAAATGCAAATCTTTATTAAATGCTCATTTTATTTTTAATTTTAGGTGTGATTTACACTAAATAACTTGTTGTCAGCTGCTTTGCTTCGAGCTTTGATCCTTCAATCATATATATATATATATTTCCATTTCATTCCATTCCTTTTATTTTTCTGACGTCTGACTTATGAACGAAATAGAAATGGAATTATATTCATTTTCAAAAATAGATTATAGAAGGGACTTAAGCTTTCAAAGAAATTAAATATCATTAAATAAGGTAAGCGTTAATAAATTGAAATTTATGTTTTACTAATTTTAAATATATTTTCACCTGTATATATATATATATTTTTTTTTTTTTCAGAATTTCGTCCAAGATACATCTTTTTATTATTCCAGATAATCTCCTTGTCATCTCGCATTGCCTTTTGGTGAGTTTATTATTTTTTATTACGTTATTTTTCCTATAATATCTACTATTTGTCTTAAATACATAGCAAGATAGTCCAAGAGTAAAGGGAGGAATGAAAAAATTTAATCACTCATTATTTTAAGGCATTTTATATTTTTTCAAATAAAAATCTTTATTAAATGATTTTTAATTTTAGGTGTGATTTGGACCAAACAACTTGTCTTTTGCTACTTTTCTTCGAGCTTTCAATAATGTAACTAACATCTTCCATCAATTATATATAGACCTATATATTTTACTCTGATGGGAGGTCAGCAAAAGGAAAGGCTCTGCTAATATTCTACCCACCTTAACAACTGAAGCAGGCAGTGAAAATTTTAACAAACCTTGTCTTGAAGATGGATGACGTTTCGTTCCAGCTGACAAGGTGAAAATAAAATAATCCGGGCCGACATAAGCCTATAATTTTTTTTTTTATGATCTGATTCTAATTCGGCCTTCCTTTACACTTACTTTCATATATATTATAAATATATAGAAGGATGAGTAAAAAGGCCAAGCAGCTATTATTATTTCTTTATTGGTATTAAACCCACAGCGACGTTTCGGTCGACCCTACGACCATCTAAGATGGTCGCATAGTCGACCGAAACGTCGCTGTGGGTTTAATACCAATAAAGAAATAATAATAGCTGCTTGGCCTTTTTACTCATCCTTCTACATATTGATTCAGCTATTCACCTCGCTTACATATTATAAATATAACTTTATGACGTTTGACTTAATGATCTTTCGTTTTAATTAATAATTTTTTAAGATAGAAAGAAAATTTCGTTGAACCGTATAAAACTACTTTTATATATTTTAGTATCTTATCTATTCAGTCTAGGATTCTAATAATAAAATTTCATTTTTTTTCTTTTATTAAAATCAATTCGTGATTTGAAAAACTAGAAAATTTTTTAATTCTCAATTCAACATTATCTTCTTTAAATTTGGCCGGGTTTGTGTTTATAAATTTAATGCTCGATGTAGAGTTGATGGGAAGGCAACATCGTGGAAAGTCAGAATAGTTGGGGAAGAGAATTAATAATAATATAATTTAATAAATCCGAATAGAGGTATTGAATATTAATATCTTATTTAAATGGTTAGATCTCGAAAATTATTTAAATAAAATGAAATACAGGGTGTCGGAGTTATCAAAAGAAATTTCAATTTTCCCCATTTTCTGTTTTACAGAATTTAACTGTTTAAAGATATTGCATCCTCCTTAGCTATTTATTCAACAAGGGATGATGGTCTTTTTAAGTCTATTAAAAATAATTTAAATTTAATATTTAATATAACGTCACGGAGTAAAATTTCCCAATTTGGCCACGTTTTCAGTTCATATTAGAAAATACTTCCAGCGTTATTATCATTTTTCGTTCATATAATTTTAAGATTTGAGCTTAAACATTGAGGATAATTTTTGGTAGAAAGGTTATAGGGGGTGCGAGATTAAAGATAGCTCTATAATTTAACTATATCAGATAATCAAACCCCCTCCTTTGAAATTTATTAATATGGAATCCTTTTTAAGGGGGTTTGAATAAAATATTCTTAAATACTGTAGCTAAAAATAATATTTGGAAAAAGGATTAAGGTATAATAAATAAAACAATTATTTAATAAAATAATCTTTATTGAATATTTAAAATATGGTAATACAAGAAGATTTAAAATAATATTAATAAATATTTCTTTGTTTCAGAAGGAGCTCTTAGGAAAAAAATCCATGTGAGTCTTCCTTATGATCAAAGAAACAGCACACACTCAAATTTTATTTTTAAATTGTCAACTGATCTGCATCTCGTCTATTGCGATGATATTAGTGAGAATAAAACGTCACACACACCACATCTCGCTCAAAAGGTATTTATTATTTGTATATTTCACTTTCATAAAGGGTTAACATTTGATTTTTATATTTTTTTCTTAATTCTCTTTCTCCTAGTTAACACATACACAACACACACAAACATACGAATCATATTTAGTAAAAAAAAAAAAAGTAATAATAATTTTTATCTTTTACAGTGGTGGTTATTGCTGGTCGACTTCTCACTTCATCATCTTCCTTGTCGTTTGAGCATCAACGTCTCAGGGCCTTTTGGGTTGGTTTTTTTTTCGGGGGTTTTTTTTTTTAAATCTCGGTAACTTTTTTTTCTTAACCTAATCCCCTCTCTCTCTCTTTTTTGTTCTTCTGTTGTTTTTTGGGGTGTGTTGTTTTTTTTCTCTTACCTATGTATATATGATATATATGGGTCTTCCATGAAATCGACAATTTTTTCTGCCCCCGGGATTTCGTGAAATTTCCTCTTTTCTCTTTTTCTTTCCCCTAAAAATAGTTATGGATTTTTGAATATATACTGCACCTTTTTGGCAAAAACGACCTTTTTAAAATTGTATTTCGAACCCCAAGGCTATAAAAATTGTGGGTATTTCAGAAGCCCGGATATAACTATACTCACGTATTCTTTTTTATAAAATTTTCCATAAAAATCACTCCATTTTTTTTTTTCAATCCTATGGGTTTGTTTGTGGTTTTTCATTTAAATAGAAAGATGAAAAAATTTAAAAAAGTTTAAATAAAAAATTTAAGAAAAATTTTTAATCAAAAAAAAAAATAGAATGGATGAATGGTAATAGTGGTTTTTTGGTAAAATAAAAAAATGTTGTTAAAATTTGTTTTAAAAAAGAAATATTTTTTTTTTTTTTTTTTGAATAATTAAAAAAAATTTATAGTGGGGTATCAATTTTAAAATAAGTTAAGTTATTTGAAAAGGTTTTTAAAATATAATATTTTTAGTGGGTAAAAAAATTTGAAAAATTGAAAATTTTTGGGGGGTGAGGTGGGGGGTGTGTGTGGGGTTTTTAGAGAGGTGGTTAATGGTGGTGGTGTTGGGTGATAAAAAAGGTGTGTGTGAGGGGGGGGGGGGGGGGGTGGGGTTTGGGGGGGGGTGGGGGGGGTTGGTGGGGGGTTTGTTTTGGTTTTGGTTTGGGGTTTGGGTTTGTTGAGGGGGTGGGGTTTTGGGGTTTTAATGAGTTTTTTTTTTGTGTTTTGGATTAGGAATATAAAACTCTGTCCCTGTTAATATATAGAGAGAGAAGTATTGGTAAATTCGATGTCGAGATTTTGATGGATATAATTTTGAGGTCCTCTGAATACAAAAAATGGTTTTCGCAACATGGGGTCTGTCGGTCTGTTGTCTGGGTTCAATTTAAAGCAGGAAGGAATTGAGCTAGAAGGTTGAAATTTTATATTTAAGTTAGGCACCCCCATGGGACGTGACACGAAGCTTTTGATCAAAATCGGCCAAAAAGTACTAGTACTTTACTGTTGTACTTTTTCCAGTTTTTTTTTTTTTTTTTTTTGATTTCCTCAAAATTGGCTCCAACGATTTTTATTAAAATTCAAAAATCTTTTAAGAAGGCATGTGATTGAGGACTCTCTTTTATTTTTTAGATGCTCTTTTAATTGTATATTCTCATTTTGTTCTGAAAATTGTTTAAAGCACACTTTACTCCTGCATTTCATAGGAAAGATAGGATGCCATGGTAACAAAGTATAAATAAATAAATATAAATGGTTATCTAATATATCGGCGGAAACTAAATATATATCGACACAAAAAAACTGGTGTAACAAGCACAGTTCACAACAGTGGCGCAACCAGGATTTGCTCCTGGGGGGGGGGGGGGGCTGATCTCAAAAATTTTTTTTCGCGGAACCAAATTTTTCCGCCCTGCGGGGAAATTTTTTCCCACCGCGGAACATTCCCTCTAGTGTGAAACCAAAAATTTTTTCCCGTCCGTAAAAAATATTTTACCTTTTTTTAGAGGCGCTAAATTTTTGCGGCCCGCGGAACCAAACTTTTTTTCCATGTATTGCGCCTATGGTTCACAACTTTTAATACCGAGGGTAAGAGAAAGAAAGTTGTGTGCTGTGCGACCAGTCACATCAGATTTTTATTTCTTATTAAAATTAAATTACGTACATGATTTCTATTACATAAAATTGAATTTTTTATTTTTTTTTTATTTATAATACCACTAGCCCAAATAACACTTTGTAAGATGAGTCAAATAATTATTCTGCAAATATAAATATTCCAATATTAGGATTAGAATTAAAAAGAATATTTTTGAAAGGATATTAAGGGATAAATAAAACAAATATAGAATAAAATAAAGATTAAAGATTATTGAATATTTAATGATTGAATTAGGATAAAAATTAATAATTAAATATTTCTTTGTTTCAGAAGAGAGACCTTAGAAAAAAAAACATCCATGTTCGTCATCACTATTCATCATTATACGCAATTGCAAATTATTTTTAAAAGCAAGTCTTAGTTGAATCCATCTCGAGGAAGGAGCCACACACCCCTCATCTCACTCCAATTAAAAGGTATTTATAATTTGCATATTTCATTTTCACATTTTATTTTTGTATTTTCTTTCTTAACATATATTTATAAAATTATCCTTTTTTTAATGATGAAATCAGAGGGTGATAAGGGGTGTACAGTCATGGGTTCTTCCAACTCCTAAATGGTGGTGAGTTTTAGGGGTGGATTAATTAAGTCCTTTAAAAATTATTTAAGTTCGAATATATCCCTAATAAATAATTAAATACTGAAAAGAACCATAGGAAGTATTTTATTCTATAGAGGGTGAGTTTTTATGGTGGGTAAATGAAGAGAGTATTTTAATAGTTATTTAATTTCGAATTTATTCCCAACAGAATAAAACCCCGTTAGTTTGCAAGTAAATAGAATTTTTATCAATAGAGAATTTATTTAATAATTTTATTTTATGGGCGCTTAGAGAGTAATGCGATTTCTCTATGCCTCTGCCTGCAGCCTGTCTGTCAGTTGTTTTCAAGACGAGACACGAGTTATTACGTGGACCTCTTGCCTCTCTCTCTCTCTCTCTCTCTCGTGTGTTTTGTTTATTTAATATTGTGTTGTTATTTGTGCAAATAAGACGTTCATCCCCCAAACTCATTTACTACCCGTCTGGTCATCTTTTTATTAAGGTAATGAATATTTTCATATCTCATTTTGATAACGAATTAAATTTCTATTTTCTTAATTTTTTTCTGTCTTAAAATATATTACTTAGGGTATATAAAATTATCCAATTTTTTAGATATAATGAATTCGTGTACCCAAGGGGAAGGGTGAGTTTATCAGAAGGGCTGTAAATCACCCCTTCTGATAAATAAAATAGTATTTTTATTTAAAAATGAAATTTAAAATACTAATACAAAATTATATTTTTTGTAAAATTTTTACATTTAAGGAAATTGATTAGTTTCCCTCCCTCCTCACCCTCCACCCCTATTGCAGAGAATTTAGCTAATAATTGAAAATATAAATTCTTAAACTTTTATCTCTCGTCAATGATATAAATAATAACTGTGATTAACATTTCGTTTTAAAACTATATTATTATTTTTTAAGAATGCTAACAGAGGGTGGGTGGTAGGGTGTGTACATTTTCCATTCTAATTAAAATATTATTATCATTTTTTATTTTTTGTAAACTCTCTCTTTCTACAAACAAACACACGAATACTTAATAAGAAAAAATAATTTTTATTTTTTTTTTTTTACAGGGGTGTCTATTGCTAGAGGTCGACTTCTCCCTTCATCATCGACCTTCTCGCCCAACCCACCCCATCTCAGCGCACTTCTCTCTCCAATTGGTGAGTTCTGACAATCAATTTTTTTCAATTTATAATTTCATATCACAAATAATAATTTCATTTTTCTGGGATTCTCTCTATTTTAATATCTCGAGTTTAACAACCCCCTCATTTTATATCATTTAAATTCATAAAAATCTCCCTCCCTCTCTTTTTTTTGATTCGGCTCCCAACAGTTCTTATAAATTCTCATTCTCTCTGGGAACATTCTAACATAGAAAAATATTTCTAATTATATTTAAAAGCATTTTCTGCTTTCTATATTAGGCATTTAGAAATGAATATGAGGGCGAGCAAAGGGGTCCAGGGGGGGGGGGGTGCCTTGGGCTGGCTTTTTCACTTGTACTTTATATAATGTTTGTTTGAGGGAAAAAAAAATTCAAATTTTTTTTTTTAATTTAATTTTGTTGGATCGAAATGAATAGGATGGGTTCCTGTTATAACTTTTTCCTTTTATTCATTTTTTGTGGTGTGGGTTTATCGGGAATTTTCCTTTGCTTCACTTGAGAATTTAACATAATTTAAATTATAATTTTTACCTCGATTAATTCAGATAATATATTATTAAAAAATAATTTTTTAAACTAAAATAATTACTTTTTCTCTAATCTAAAAAAAAATTTCTCTTTGTTCGGTTATGTAATGTATTGATAATAATAAGGGTAGTTTTTACTGTGTGGTTTCTCTTTAAAATTAGCCATTTAATCAATATAAAATTCTTTATAATTTAATTTGGAGAATTCCATTGTATGATAAAACAGCGAATTAGAAAAAAATTCTTAATCAATCTAATAAACCTCTCAATTCTTCATCCCTTGTCAATTAATAATTAAATATGGGGCGCGGGATGGAGGGGGCAAATTACTTGAATATATACTCACCTATTTGGCCAAAACGACCCTATTGTGTCGAAGGCCATTTAAACCCATAAACTATACTCACGTATTCTTTTCTATAAAATTTTCCATAAAAATCACTCCATTTTTTTTTTAAATAGAAAGATTTGTTAAAATAAAAAAAAAAAAAAAAATATTGTTCAATCATTTTTACAAATTATCAAAAAGAAACAAACCCTTAAGAAATTTGGACAAATATTATATCTTTCAAATTAGAAATAAATCTAAAAAAAATTATTTTTTAATTATATCTATTATCTGAATGAATTGAGGTAAAAATTATAATTTAAATAATATTAATTCCCCATTTGAAGCAAAGCAAAATAATTTTGTTTGGATGATATGAATTTTTAAAATTTTTGAGAAAAATGAGTTTAAAGTTTCTCTCTTTTCTTTTTCCCCTTTGTCTTGTTTTTTAATTTTTACTTTCTCTTACCTATGTATATATCTATATATAATAATTGCGGAGTGTCCGTCTGTCTGTCCGTCTGTCCGTCTGTCCGCTCTGTTTGACCAACTCCCGTTGGAATTTTGAAACGAAATTTTGCAGTCTTATAGAGGAGGTTATGGAGAGTCCCGGAAAAATACTCGGGTCCCGAAATTCCTATAACTTTTTGAGTTATTAATTCCTAAAGTTACGATTTCTCCCATAGGAAATGTACAGAGGAATATTTTTGTATTCTTTTCTTTGTGTATTCCATGAATGTAAACAAATCCTCAAGCAGGCACTGGATTGGGATACTAGAAAATAATTTTCTTGCCCTCGGGGCATGGCGTAAGGTTAGCGTGCTAACCTCATATACCAAACGTCGCGGGTTCGGACCCCAAGCAGTCCGATGATTTTATTTAAGCCAATTGGATACAAATGGCTTAAATAAGAATGCCTGGACCCCCTTATTGTATGTATTAATAACGGATATCGTAAAAAGTCTTATATGGCCTGAGTTGCCGAAAAGACTGTATGAATGTGTGTATGTGTGTGAGTGTGAGTGTGAATGAGAAAAAGTGTGAATGTTTTTTTAAAAAAAAAATAATAATTTTCTTTTCATAATTAAGAAAGGCGAGGGTCCGCCGCAGGCGGGCCAAGCCAGCAGGAGGGGGTCCAGGGGGCGTAGCCCCCCTGTCCAGACGCCACGCAGTTTTTCATAATTAAGAAAGGCGAGGGGGCGCCGAGGGGGGAGAGTGGAGGGGGTCAGGGGGCGTGCCCCCGTCTAGGCACCAGTTTCTCATAGAAAGGCGAGGGTCCGCCGCAGGCGGGCCCGAGTCAGTTGGAGGGAGTCCAGAGGGGCGTAGCCCCCCTGTCTAGACGCCACGCAGTTTCTCACTAAGAAAGGGAGGGTCCGCCGCAGGCGGGCCCGAGCCAGCTGGTGGGGGTCCAGGGGGGCCCCCTGGCTAGACGCGAAGCCCGCCGAAGGGGGCGGCGCGGCTAGTGTAATATATATATAGAGAGAAAGTATTGGATTCATGTCAAAAATTCGATGTCGAGATTTTGATGGATCTTTACGTTTTGAGGTCCTCTGAATACAAAAAAGTTTTCGCAACATGGTCTGTTTGTGTGTCTATGTGTCTGTGTTCAATTTAAAGCATGAAGGAATTGAGCTCGGAGGTTGAAATTTTATATTTATCAAAATCGGCCAAAAAGTACTAGTACTTTACTGATGTTCTTTTTCAGTTTTTTTTTCAATTTTCTCAAAATTCTCTCCAACGATTTTTATTAAAATTCAAAAATCAATTATTTTTTAGATGGTTCTTTTATTTGTATATTCTCATTTTGCTCTCAAAATTGTTTAAAGTACACTTTACTCCTCCACTTCATAGGAAAGATAGGAGAAATAGTTGCCATGGCAACAAAATATTTATAAATTTAAATGTTTATAATAACACTTTCATAAGATGAGTTAAATAATTATTTTGCACATATAAATATTCCAATATTAGGATTAGATGGCTTAAATAGAAATGCCTGAACCCCCAATATATATATTAATTACAACGGATATCGTCTAAAGTCTTAAATGGCCTAAGTTGCCGAAAAGACTGTGCGAATGTGTGTGTGAGTGTGAGTGTGAATGATAAAAAGTGTGAATATTAGGATTAGGATTAAAAAGAATATTTGTGAAAGGATTAAGGGATAAATAAAACAATGATTTAATAAAATAGTCTTTATTGAATATTTAAATTGATTGAATAGGATAAAAAATAATTGCTAAATATTTCTTTGTTTCAGAAGAGAAAAAAAACATCCATGTTCGTCATCATTATTATTACATACGTAATTGGATATTATTTTTAATTGTGAGCTGTTACAAGAAGGCAGCGAGTCATTTAGTTGAATTCATCTCGAGGAAGGAGGCATCTCTCTGCAAAAATCATCTCTTCTATTGCGATTCTATTAGTGAGAATAAAAGGACACACACCCCTCTAAAAGGTATTTATAATTTGCATATTTCATTTTCATAAAGGGTTAACATTTTATTTTTCTACATAAGGGGTGTACATTAGGGTAGTTCTTGGCTATAGTTATGGTTTTCTGAAAGTTTAAAATTTGCTGCCCCCAACCCCTAATCCTGTCCCAATCATCAAATAAAAGGGGTGTGCAAAATTGCAACTCAATGGACAACTCACAGGGGTCCTTAAACGCCTTGAATTTGCAACATAGGGTATACTAAAAAATCGATTTCGTTTAAAAAGCGGTAAAAAAAATTATTTTCGAATATATCCCTATTAAATAAATAAATACAAAAAATAACGCTTAGAAATATCTTATTTAATTTTGGGGGGTAAATGAATTGAGTCTTTTAATAGTTATTTAATTCAGAATTTATTCCTAACTGATTAAAAATTAAATGAATTCGTGTAGCCATGGGGAAGGGTGATTTTATCAGAAGGGCTGAAATCACCCCTTCTGATAAATAAAATAGTATTTTTCTTTAAAAATGAAATTAAAAATACTAATACGAAATTAATTATTTTTTTTGTAAAATTTTTACATTCAAAGAAATTGATTGCTTTCTCTCCCTCCTCACCCTCCACCCCTGCAGGGAATTTAGCTAATAATTGAAAATATAATTTCTTAAACTTTTATCTCTCGTCAATGATATAAATAATAACTGTGATTAACATTACATTTTAAATATATATTTTTATTTTGAATAATATTAACAGAGGGTGGGTGGTAGGGTGTGTTCGTTTTCCATTCTATTATTTAATTATTTCCTATTTTTTTAAACTCTCTCTTTCGAGACACAAACACACGAATCATATTTAATAAGAAAAAATAATTTTTATTTTTTTTTACAGGGCTCTATTGCTAGAGGTCGACTTCTCCCTTCATCATCGCCCTTCTTGCTCAAGCCACCCCATCTTAGCGCACTTCTCTCTGCAATAGGTGAGTTCTGACAATCAACTTTTTTCATTTTATAATCTCATATCACAAATAATTTCATTTTCCTGGGATCCTCTCTGTTTTAATATCTCGAGTATAACAACCCCCTCATTTTATAATATTTGATTATCATTTAAATTTATAAAAGTCTCCCTCTCTCTCTTTTTTGATTCGGGTTCGTTTTTTTGAACGGGTTGGTTGTTTTTTTTCCAAAATTTTTTCTTTAGTAGAAAATCAATTTTCTCAACTAAAGTAAATAAAATTTTTTTCTTAAAAATTTTGATTTTCTCTGGGAACATTCTAAGATAAAAAAATATTTCTAATTATATTAAAAAATATTATCTGCATCTATCTTAAAATCAAATTCTTTCATTTTATAATCTCATATCACAAATAATAATTTTATTTCCCTATATTAGCCCTATGGAAATGAATAGGAGGGTTGCTTTCTTAAAATTTTATCCCTCGTCAGTCTTATAGTAAAAAGTGTGATTTTTTAGAAATTTGTTTAAGTCTTTGTGGGTGCTAATTGGCCAGAATAAAAGGAAGTTCAGTCAAAGGAGGAAATTTAAAACTTTAAAATTTTCGCCGAATGCGAGCAAAGGGGTCCGGGAGGGAGGGAGGGGGGCGGCGTCTTGGGCGGGCTTCTCCTCTTGTACTACACTTGTAGTATACGTATATACTGTTTGATTGAGGGAAAAAAAAAATCAATTTTTTTTTTTTTTATTTAATTTTGATTAATCGAAATGAATAGGTAATATATTATTAAAAAATAATTTTTTTACTATAAAGTACTTTTTCTCTAATCTAAAAAAAAAAACAAAAATTTTCTCTGTTCGGTTATGTAATGTAGCAATAAGGGTACCTCTCAATTCTTCATCCCTTGTCAATTAATAATTAAATATGGGGCGAGGATTTGAGGGGGCAAATTACTTGAATATATAGGCCTACTCATCTTTTCTTTTCCATAAAATTTCCAATAAAAAACACTCGATTTCTTTTTTTATATAGAAAGATTTGTTAAAATAAAAATAATCAACAAATGGACCCTGTTATGCATTAGTGTGTCAGGCGCCAAAAAATTAAAAATTGAGTTAAGCACGGAATATTGTTTCAAATGCTTTAATTAATAGTATTTTTTATGAAATATGTCCTAAAAAAATTTATATTTAATGTTACTTGCACAATTGACAAAAAAAAATTATATATAATCCAATGAAAACAAAAAACTTTAATGTTAATTTTCTCAAAACTCGGTAGCTGGCGCTTGACACACTAATGCGTAACAGGGTCCAAATATTGTTCAATCATTTTTACAAATTATCAAAAAAAACAAACCCTTAAGAAATTTGGACTAAAAACAATTATTATATCTTTCAAATTAGAAATAATTATTTTTTAATTATTTATTATCTGAATGAATTGAGGTATAAATTATAATTTAAATAATAAGGGCATTTGAACCAAAGCAAAATACCCGATAATCACAAGGGCGGATACAAGGGGGGGGGGGGTAAAGGGGGTAATTACCCCCCCCCCGAGATTCGAAAAAAATACCTTTTTTTCGCAAAAAAATTTATTTTTAATGTAAAATTTTTAAAATTAATACTTAAAAATTTGATGTGTATTTATATTCTGGCAAACAAATACAGAATGCGCTTTTAAATTACCGAAATTAAAAAAAAATAGTGTGCTGTGCGACGAGTCACACCAGATTACCCCCCCCCCCCCCCGAGAAACACCTCTGGATCCGCCCTTGGATAATCATACTAATAACTTATATTATATTTAAATATGATGAAAAAGGACTACGGAAAAAAAAACAATTATTTGATAAAATAATCTTTATTGAATATTTAAAACAGCGTTTTCCAAACTGTGAGGCGCGGACTAGTCTAAGGGGAGGCGCGAATATTGGCCACCAAGATCAATTTTCCAAATGATTGCTAGTTTTATAAATAAAATAATTAAATTTAGAAGATTCTGGGACGGAGATTTTAATTATTGAAGATGGGTGGAAAATAAATATGAATAAATAAAAAAAATATTTTTATATTTTTTAGTATTAAAAATTTATGTTTTTGTATTATTTTATTAAATGGATGGGGAGGGGGGGCGTCATACGATTAAATATTTTTAAGGGAGGCGTTGTAACATAAAGTTTGGATCCCCAGTGGTCTAAAGTAAGACTCATTCTAGAAAATTATACTATGTGTAAAACCCAAAGGGGACAGGGAAGTTTTTCAGGGTTTTAATTTTTTCTGACTAGACGCGAAGCTCGCCGAAGGCGATAGCATTGTTGATTATTTTATTTATTAAGATTGGATTTCAAATGGCTTAAATAAGAATGCCTGAACCCCAACATAAATATATTCTTAATAACGGTTATCGTAAAAAGTCTTATATGGCCTAAGTTGCTGAAACGACTGTGTGATAGTGTGTGTGAATGGGAAAAAAGTGTAGTGTTAAAAAAAAAAAAAAATTTGGATTAGGGGTTGAAAAATTGAAAAAAATATTTGTTTAATTTATTTTAGTTAAATCGAAGCCAAATAAATAGAAAACATTCAAAAAATAACGTTGATTATTATTTTGATTAGGGGGTGGAAGGATGAAGGGTTGATTATTTAAGAAAGGCCTTGGAATATTCCAAATCACTTGTTGACATTCTTTTCCAGTTATAAATAAAGTTAGATTAGAGAAAAAGGTATTTTTTTTACTTTTAATAAAAAGGGAATTGTTTTTTTCATCTATTATTTTTCCTATACAAACAGAGAGAGAGTCGAGATTCTCGTTCAGTCGAGTGTGTGGCCTGCATGCAGGCGCGGAGATGCTTGCTCTCTTTTTTAATTGTGTTTAAATTGAATCAAAGTGAATAATTAATATAGTGTAACCCACCCTGACCCGTCAGCCAACACACCCTCTTGAGAGTCTTATTAAAGGTAATTATTATGCATTTTATCGTTGAAAAAAAAAAATGATAGAAACAAATAATTTGACTGCGAAAAACGATTCTTTTGAATATGAAATTAAATATTTTGTATTTCACTAAGGGTAGAGGGGAGAATATAAGCTCTTGAAAGGGGGAGGGGGGTGTAGGTGTCATTGAAAAAAAATTAGTTTCTTATTTATTTTATTTATTTATTTATTTTTTAACACACTTCTCATTCTCACTCAACACTCACACACACATTCACCCTGTCTTTTGGGCAACTCAGGCCATATAAGACTTTAAACGATAACCGTTATCATTTCTATTTAAGCCATTTGGTATCCATTTCGGACTGCCACCAATTTTCCAAATGATTGCTAGTTTTAATATAAATAAGAATAAATAAAAAAAATATTTTTTTATAAATATATATTTTTTAGCATTAAAAATTTTTGTTTTTGTATTATTTTATAAAATGGGGGGGGGGAGGCGTCATAAGATTAATTATTTTTAAGGGAGGCGTGGTAACATAAAGTTTGGAAACCACTGATTTAAAATATGATGAAAAAGAAGATAAAAATTAATAAATAAATATTTCTTTGTTTCAGAAGAGAGTCCTTACATTCTTTACAAGTATGAGCCAGAAGCAAGTCGATTGAATTCATCTCCCTGCGATTAGAGAGAATAAAAACGTCACATCCAAAATTAAAAGGTATTTGTGACCTTCCACCCAAAAAGGTACCAAATCTTCACGGGGTCAAAATTGAGTTTTTATACAGATCACACTAAAGTTTGTTTGGTCCCTTTTCTCTTTTCTCCCCTTTGTCTTGTTTTTCAATTTTTTTTATAAAATTCATCGATTCTGATGAATTGAATATTTCATCATAGAGTAATAAAAACATTCGATTTTTTTGAACTTTTTTAGTAAATTGAATATTTAGCCCAGTTAAGATTTGGTACCTTTTTATGTTGACGGTCAAATTTATAATTTGCATATTTCACTTTCATAAAGGCAAAGGCGGATCCAGAGGTGTTTCTCGGGGGGGGGGTAATCTGGTGTGACTCGTCGCACAGCACCAGAGCAAAAATTTTTTCATGTGCCGTTCGCGGAACCAAAAAATTTTTGCTGTGCCGTTCGCGGAACCTTAAATTTTTCTCGTTCGTTAAAATATTTTATCTATTTTTTAGAGAGCCTAAATTTTTTCCACCAGCGGAACCAAAAATTTTTTCATGTGCTCTTCGCGGGACCTCTAATTTTTTTCAACCGTTTAGATATTTTACCTTTTTTTTAGAGAGCTGGAATTTTTTTTATTAGTACAAATACTATTTTTAAGTATTCATTTTTTTAAATTTACGTTAAAAATTCATTTTTTCGCGTAAAAAAGGTATTTTTTTCAAATCTCAGGGGGGGTAATTACCCCCTTTACCCCCCCCCCCCTTGTATCCGCCCTTGCATAAAGGGTTAACATTTTAGAATTTGTTAGTTGAATGACTGTAGATATTCAATTTGGAAGAGGGACCAGGGAGCCTTCCTGGTGAACAGCAGTCAGGGTAAATAAAAAATTTTATTCTCGGCAACAAAGAATAAAATTTTTTATTTACCCTGACTGCTGTTCACCAGGAAGGCTCCCTGGTCCCTCTTCCAAGTTAACATTTTATTTTTATATTTTCTTTCTTAAAACATATTTATAAAATTATCCTTTATTTTAAACTTACACCAAAGGGTGTACACAGTGGCGGATTAAGACCCTAGGCTCAAAAAAAAATTAGGCCCCGGATAACAAAATTGTCTTTGGAAATTAATTAATAGGTATTTTTATGATTGAATTTCATAATCAATTGATAAATTTTGTATAAAAATGAAATGAAATTTTATATCACGATCAAAATTAATATGATAATCAATTTTGGGTACCCCTATTCGACGGGGCCCTAGGCGCGCGCCTTGCTTATGATCCGCCACTGCGTGCACATCTTTCCTTCTCATTTAACCCTTTAACGCCGGAATAAATTTTTTCTTTTTTTTTTTTTAAATAACAACTTGAATATATCTAATATGGTCTAATTAAATGAAATATCATTAAAAATAAAAAAAAACCCTTTGGTCAAAACCATCTTTCTAAGAAAAAAATATTAACCCTTAAATGGGTTTTTTAAAAAACATGTTTTTTTGTGTGATCATAAGATCACGGTAGGCGTTAAAGGGTTAAATAGTCTATCATTAATATTTTTCCTTAAAAATAAGTTTGTTAAAAAATTGTTTGTCATTATTATTTTTTCATTTTTTTTTTTTTTTTATTATCTCTCTCTTTCTACACACAACACACGAATCTCATTTAATATTTTTTTTTTTTTTACAGGGGCGTCTATTGCTAGAGGTCGACTTCTCCCTTCATCATCGACCTTGTCGTTTGAGCATCCCCGTCTCAGTGCTTTTTGATTTCTCTCCCTTTGCGCTTGGTAAGCAAATTTTTTCAATTTATTACTTCAAATCACAAATATTAATTACATTTTCTCTGAAAGGTCTATCTCTTAAAATCTCGGGTATAAAAAAAACCCTTATTTTATTTATTATCATTTAAACCAATAGAAGTCTCTCTCTCTCTCTTGACTCAGCTTCCAAAAGTTTTTTTTTGAATGGGAGGGCAGGGTTTTTTTTTTTAATTAAATTAAAAAATTTCTTCCTAAAACCTCTCATTCTATCTTAGAGCATTCTAATATGAATTAATATTTTTAATTAAACGTTGTTAATTATATTAGATAATAAAAAAATATCCCCTCCCCTTTGTGATGAGGGATGTTTTTTTTAAGGGTATGTGAATAAAGTAATTTCTTTTAATAATAACTTAAATTCTAATAAATTATTGTGGTGAGAAGTATTAAAAAAAAAGATAATTTCTTTATTAAATAGAAAGCAACCAAAACAAGTTGCATTAAAGTTTATACAGGAACCAGTTGGTTGAATTCGTCTCTGTTCTATCTATAAAGTAAGCCTAGTTGGTTTCTATTCTATTGCGTTGATATAGTGAGAATAAATTGTTACATACATCTCATCTCATATCTCTAAAATTTGCATATTTCATTTTCATAAATTCATAAAAGGGTTAAAGCTTTATTTTATTAATATTTCTTAGAGATTTGATTCTTTTTTTTAAATAATGAAATTAGAGGGTGGTGAGGGCTCCACATTGTCGCATCTAATTAAAATATTATTACTAATTTTCCCTTATAAATAAGTGTAAAATTTCCCGTTCTGGAAATACGTTTTTGGGTGATATTAAGATTGTAACCGGCAAATTAATTATTTTAATTTAATTTTATTTCCAATTCTAATTTCCCAATATTATTTTTTATTTTTTTTATTTAATCTAATTCATTTATTTTTTCTCAAGTAGAAAAATTACGCTTATTTTTCTAAAATTTTTCTAACGTATTTTAACGACTTTTGTATAAAATTTCCGTCGCCTCATGCGAACGACACGAGCACAATTCAATTGCTTTGTG
>JAKCPI010019443.1:0-47528 GCA_023213315.1 Euborellia annulipes
ATATCATAAAACAATAAACGCATGGTAATTGTAAATATATCTATATTAAAATATTTCAAATTAATTGGTCATGAAATATGAGAAATTTTTTACTATGTAGGTGAATACCAAGCAAATTTTTGATGAATAGATTTTTTTATTTATCCATCTCCTAATAGCTCTAAATAACAAGGAGCATTTATAATGAATAGGTTTTTACTTGGTTTGATGGATGGGTACAATTTTCATGAATTACCCTTCATCAGCACAGTGTAAAACTGACAATAACAAGAGCTATAATAATCATGAGTAAATTTGTATTTAATATCAGAGCCAGAACAAGGGCGTGGCAAAACAGGCGCCTTTCACGGGCGCAGTTGGGCTGGGGGGCGCAAGTCAAAGGAGAACGAGATGCACGTGGTTTTTATTTACCACCATTTTAATCATTGAGGCGTAGCGCCTACGGGCTAGAGGGGGGGGGGGAATTGCCTCCGACATTTATATCAGCCCCCCCCTCACAGTGGTCCGAATCGAGGAAAAAGAAGCCATTTGGAATCCAAATGACTTATATGAAATCATCGGACTGTCTGGGATGCGAAACCTCGAACCTTCGAATACAAGGCAGGCGCGCTACTAACTACGCAAAGCCCGAGGGCTCTTGATCTATTTCGATTCATTGTTTTTTTTGCATGCTTATAAAGGCGTAAAAATTTTTTTCAAAACGTACATAAATTTTTCCTATATAGATGCATAAGTAAAAAGCCCGCATTATCCTCATCTATCGAAAGCATTTTTAGTTATGCCATAGTGCATGAAAAGAGAACTAAATATTTTCACCTCGAACTACCTCCTTTAAAAAATTTTCAATAAACACCAACAAAATTCATGGGTTAATGATTTTTTTTTTTTTTTTTTATAAACATAGTACAGGATCCCAGGCCCATTTTTACAAGTTGTAATAACTTGTATAAATACTATCAAGCTAATTTTCCGTGAGTAGTTTCATTTTGATGAGACGACCAGATTGTGGTAGCTAACAGGAGTAGCAGGGATATAATATTTCAATTTGACCATTCTCAAAAATGTATTATTATTTATGGGGGTTTTCATTAAATCTTAAGAAAATTATTAATATTATTGAAAAAAAACTATTTGTCCGACAAAATATATGGTTTGATCAAAGAGCTCCACTTCGAACATGTACAGTGAGGGACAATATTAAGTCCCACCCATGCGTTTTCTACTTGTGATTACTTCATTGTTTTTATAAAAGAAAATGAAAATCTTTATTGGAAATTTTCTAGGTTTGAACCATGAAAGTTCCATTAAAAAATATATAATATTTTTTTAAAAACAATGAAATAATCACAAGTAGAAAACGCACGGGTGGGACTTAATATTGACCCTCATTGCACATTAGGGTGGGGTGAAAAAAAATATTTTTTTCTTCACGCTATACTGAAAAAACTTGCCTCTATGATAGGTAATTGAAATGCAACAAAGAAAAAAAAGTTATACCTAACCGCCAGCTCGCGCAATACACTTGAAATTTTGAAATTTCACAAAAATCACAGGATTTTATGAATTTTTTTAAATTATCAAAAGAGTTGGCTATTTGACAGCTATAGTGAAAATAAATTATATTAGAGTTATAAATAGACAATGAATTATTGAAAATGTTGTATCTTTTTTTAATTTGAGGTAGCGCAATGGATATAAAAATGAGGTATTACAGCGTCAAGTACGGCTGCGCGTTCGGGTGATGACCGGAGAAATTAAAAGACCACTGCAGTGGGGAGTTTGCCTTTTGCACTTGAATGTATTACCGTTCAGGCACTTGTTTCAAGCTTTGGATGGCGAAACGACTGACCCAAAATCTTTTAGTGGACCTTCCTATTGGCTCACAACTTAAAAATTGTGAAAAACTTCCCATTGTAAAATTTCAAAGCATTGATTGTGAGGGGCTTGCCTCTGGACCACCATTGTTTGATATATTTCCGAAATCATCCAGATCTATTTATGTAATCCCTTTAATTAATCGCTTAAGAATAAATCATAATCGAGTATATAGACGTATCTTTCCCGATTTGAAATCGCACTAATCCTACTCAACCATGCACCATTAAATGACCTCTATTTAATCATCAAAAGCTTAATAATTCAAAAACCCCTAAGGTCCTCTTAATTTTCTCAAACTTCTAAAATAAAATATCCTTGGCAAAATCAAAACCTTTATAATAAATAATCAGTAATTTAATATAGGGTTCAGGGGTTTGCATCACGTCTCACGTGACCCAATTTATTTCAATTGATTGCATAAAAATAAAATAAAATAAATGGCCTCCAAAGACTAAAAAGACCTTAATTAAAAAAAAATAGCCATATATTTTTAAAAGTTTTTCTTTTTGCAATTTACCTTATTGTAAAATTGCTATGCTTTTTACCAATTAAAAAAATAATTTCATTCGATTGTCTGGGAACCGAACCTACATATCTTGACTTTTAAATCAAAAGGATTAAACCGAGGGAAAATAAAGATAAAAACTTTATAAGCTTATTTATAAATGCAAAACTTCAAATCAAAATGGCTTCAAAAAACAAATCGCCTAATGAGTTCAAAATATTAAAAATACATAGTACGCACACAATTAATAATTATTAAATTTCTTAATTTTCAAATAATCTCGCATTATGAAACAAAACAGCACTTGTCATGATGATGCATTTAGACTTTTAATGTATTATTTATGATAAGAAAATAATATACTAGTTTCGTGCCATTCTACTTCAATCTCCATTCGAGTGTAAAAGAAGAGTATCAAAAATAAATGGTAGATGTAAGATGAGAATCCGGAAAAGAGAAAGAGAGGGAGAGAGAGAGAGAGAGGAAAATAAAGAGAGTGAGGCTCGAAGCCAGAGGATAAGCCGAAAGGTAAACAAGCGTCCTGGGTCTTTTGGGGCTGCAATTTTGGTGGCAAGAGGCTTACAGTCACCCATCCAGGCCATCCAGAGGGATCTCTTTAGCTTAGTGGCCGGACTTCAATCCCCCACCCTCTCAAAGAACAGCTGCTCCCAGGAACACATATGGATAGCCCGAAGCGACAGAGCGATCATTTTAAAGGATTTACCTAGTTTAATCAAAATAAAGGGGATATTCTTTTTTTTTTTTCTTTAATGGGTCTGTTGTTAATTGCTTTAACTTTGAAACAATAAATGTTCTAACTTTGTTCTATTATTTGTTTTAATGTATGTATCTGTGTTTTGTTTTAAAATACTCCCACACTTAATGGGTCATCTGGCCTTGTTTCAATCCCCATAAAAAGCGTATTTATTTATATATCTCTACTTAAAATGATACATAGAAATATATAATACAGACAAACGGGGGCGTAACCTAAAAGTGAGAGAGTGCCTCAGGCTACTACAAAACTTCTAAAAAATTTTATTGTTAAATTTATTACGATACAAATTATCAAGGCACATTTGGTATCCAAATGATTTGATCTGAGATTCGAACCCTCTCCCCTTGGCTTTTAGGTTATCAATATTAATTTTTAATATGTCAACCCCTTTGGCCACAGAGGGGAGGGGGATAAAAAAAGTTTTTTTACATATTTTTTTTTACAAGTCACTAGGAATAGCGGCCAAGTGTGTATTTGTATTCTTTCATAGAGCTTATAAAATTTTTGTGTATGAATTAAACAACTTTTATTAAAAAATCTGGTGTGACTGGCGCACAGCACACAACTTTCTCTTACCTTCGGTAATCAAAATTTGTGTTCTGTGCTTGTCACACCAGATTTTTTGTGTCGACATGTATTTAGTTTCCGACCATAGGGTACGATTGAATTCAAGATGTAAAATTTATAAGTATGGGAAAATATTTATATTTTGTTTCCATGGCAACCATTTCTCCTATCTTTTCTATGGAGTACAAGAGTAAAGTGGTCTTCAGAAGATTTCAATCACAAAATGCGAATATACATTTTATAGAGAATCTAAAAAATAATTGATTTTTGAATTTTAAAAAAAATCGTTGGAGCAAATTTTGAGAAAATCGAAAAAAAACTGAAAAAGTGCATCAGTAAAGTACTAGTACTTTTCGGTCGATTTTGTTCAAAAGCTTCGTGTCACGTCCCATGGGGGTGCCTAACTTAAATATAAAATTTCAACTTCCTAGCTCTTTTTGTTCTTGAGATATTTTGTTCACAGACACACACACACACACACACACACACACACACACACACACACACACACACACACACACACACAGAGAGAGAGAGAGAGAGAGAGAGAGAGAGAGAGAGAGAGAGAGAGAGAGAGACAGACAGACAGACAGACAGACCATGTCGCGAAAACCACTTTTTTGGATTCAGGGGACCTCAAAACGTGTATATCCATCAAAATCTCGACATCGAATTTTTGACATGAAACCAATACTTTCTCTCTCTATATATATTAACATATATATAGAGGTAAGAGAAAGTAAAAATCAAAATGTAAATAAATGTTTTTTTTTTTTTTTTTTTTTTGTTTCATAAAGTGGGTCTCGAAAAATTTTAAAACCTTTTACCGTGCCTCGGTCAAAAAAGTTTAGGATAGCCTATTAATAAATTTAAAAAATATTTTAATTTATATTTTTTTGCTCTTATCTCTGTATTAAAAATTTTATAAGTATATATAATTATTATCCAGGCATATTTGGACGATGTTATGCATGAAGGAACCAAGTGTCATTAACCTAAATCTGAGATAAGGGGCATTTCATTTGCACAAAACCAACTTTTTTCTTGTTTTATACAAAAAAGTGCACAGAGTAATAATGTTTAAATAAAGAGGTGGATCTTCTTTTTTCCCTAAAAGATGGAGGTCTTATCTCAATTTCGATCATATGGCGCTTAGTTCCTTCATGCATTACATCGTCTATTTATACCATTTGGTATCCAAATGATTTAAATAAATATTTGTTCGGACTGTCTGAGATTAAAAAGAATGTCGGGAATTATTTTCCAGTTTTATAGAATTTTAAAATCACTTTTAAAATCAATTCTTTCTGATTTTCTCACTTTATGCATAAATTACAGTCCCTGGCCAATTTATTAGACGACCTACAGCAAATTTTGATTACTAGCCAATGAAATTTCGTTTTTTATTATAGAAATAGTTATGAATATAATATAAACATGTGGTCTACTTAATAACATAAGTGTATCACAAATAAAACATGGTAATTGTTAAAGTATTTTATTTTAAATAATTAAAACAAAAATGACTGTATTGGACATAAATTTTAATATTAGTAATATTTGGTTGTAAAAAAAAGTAAATAAGTGGCTTTTGAAGTCAATAATACGAAATTAGTAGAGTAAGCGAAAAAAGCAACAATAGAGCGTCCACGAGTGTGGCAAGCCAGAACTGAACAGGTTCGTACCTGTACGCTATACTCTGCCCTCAATCTTGTCATATAATAAAAATAGATATAAAATCCAATAAAACAATAAGTATTATAAATAAACATGATAGTAATTGCATCAAATAAAAGTTAATACGTAATTATTAGACATTTTAGTAAAAAAAAAGTGCGTCTAATAATTTGGCCAAGGATTATATGGACCCTGTTATGCAATGGTGTGTCAAAGACCAAACATCGAGTTTTAAGAAAATCAACATTAAAGTTTTTTGTTTTCATTGGATTATATTTAATTTTTGTTGTTAATTGTGCAAGTAACATTAAATATAAATTTTTTTAGGACATATTTCATAAAAAATACTATTAATTAAAACATTTGAAACAATATTCCGTGCTTAACTCAATTTGGAATTTTTTGGTCTTTGACAAACCATTGCATAACAGGGTCCATATTAGGGTTTGGAAAAACCGGAAAATTTTGAAAACCGGTTTTTCGGTTTTTCACAAAGCGGAAAACCGGTAAACCGGTTTTAAACCGGTTTTTTTTCAAATGTAAATCAAGGGAAAAAAAAATAAAAAAATACTCAAAGCAAAATTTTATAGAATTATTTTTTAATAACCGCGCCCCTGCCTGCCACTCCAAATGGCTTAAATAAAATCATCGGACTGCCTGGGATCCGAGCCCAAAAAAAATTATTATTACTACTATTCTGATCCAGTGCCTGCTTGAGGATTTGTTTACATTCATAGAATACAAAAAATACATAAATGTCTCTATACATTTCCTATGGGAGAAATCGTAACTTTATGAATTAATAACTCAAAAAATTGTAGGAATTTCGGGACCCGAGTATTTTTCCTGGACTCTCCATAACGTCCTCTATGAGACTGCAAAATTTCTGTTTCAAAATTCCAACGGAAAGTTGGCCAAACAGAGCGAGACAGACGGACGGATAGACCGACACTCCGCTATTATTATAAAGATCTATAGATTATTTAAGTACTAGAAAAAAGGAGAAAAAAATATAAATAATCTATAATTTTTTTTTTTATTTGTCCAAGGTCTTTTTCGGCATCTAAGGCCATTTAAACCCCATCTCTATTTATTTCAAATGATTGATAGCCAATTCAAATGAAATAAATTTTCTCGCTTGGAACGGGAAGCGAACCCGAAACCCCAAGCTACTAGAAGCTATTGTAATATCTTCTCTCTGAGCCATGGATCACGGGCTATATTTGAATACAAGTATTAATGAAGAAAAATTTAAAAAAAAAAACCGAATTCGGTTTTTCGGGAAAAACTCGGTTTCTCGGTTTTTGAAAATTAGCCAAAAAACCGGTATACCGGTTTCGGTTTCCACCGGTGTCCAAACCCTAGTCCATATATACTTGTATAAATAAATAAAAGTTCTAGATAGTAATAGATTCATTTACAAAGAATGGGAAAAGCGAAAAAAAGACTAGCAATGCATGGAAACTAAATAATCCAATTTAGTATTCAAGCAAAAAAAAGAGAAATTAATTTACTGTAAATATTAAACCTCATTTTCTTGACAATCTCAATATTAACAATCTTAAAAGTAAAAAGTTGTGGGTTCGGATTTCAAGTCCAACAAAAACTTATTTAATTAATTAATTGTTTAGTCTAGGTCATGACCAATTATCAAAGCTTATTTCTCTTGTTAATGGAAAATGCAGTAAAAAAATTTCCACTAGTCAATATATTACTTTTCTCCGACATTTTTTTAATAGAATTTAAATAATGGAATGGAAGATGAGTAAAGTCATGTACCTTAAGTAAGAAAAAAAGTGATAATAATAATAAATGATATTGAACGCGTTAAACATTAGAGAATATAAAATTAAAGAGGTCATGTCATAAAGGTAAATGGTTTGCGTCTCTTTGCGAAGGGGGGATGATGAGCAAGATTAATATCTATCTGGTAATTGCTATAAGCTCAAAGACATGCGAATTAAAATGCTAATGGAGCGTCTCACAATGAACCAATTTTAATTCCAAAAAATAATGAAAAAAAAAAAAAAAATGATGATTATAAACTGAATTTTTGATAGGCTGGAAGTGAAATTAAATAGAATTTTATATTGGTATGTATGCATAATTTTTTTCATAAATGCTCATATAGAAATCATTATGAAATTAATTAATAAGTGGAATGGCTATGGTTTCTCGTAAATAAAATAAAAGTCATCACAAAAACCGAAAATTTTTAATTTGTAAATTCCATTCCATTATTTAAAATTCATTTAAAAAATATATATTTTAATAACTATTTTATTGGAGAAAGAAAAGAATTATTATACAGGGTGAGTGATGAGGTTTTCCCCCGGTTTATGGAGGTGAATCCTGACATGATTTTGAATAAAAAGAAAAACTAATGGGATGAAATTCATAATTAGAGTTATGGCAGGGGCCCAGAGGGGCCCGGCCCCCCCCCCCCCCCCATTGGACAACAAAAATTCAAAAGTTTTATTTAATATTTTAAAACTAAACAAAAAAATTATAAATTTTTCACGTCCCAGGATAGCTAAAAACGCAAATTTCAATGCCTAATTTTCAAAAATTTTTCCATACCCCCTAGGGTGTTAGCCTTGTATTCCAAGGGTCGCGGGTTCGGATCCCAGACAGTTTTTAATGAATATTATGATATTATTTGGCTTTATTTTGACTACAAAAAATTAGGATGTTGCCTAAATGGCGACATACGACTGCAAAGGTAAAATTTATAATGTCGCCTATATGGCGACATACGAGTGCAAAGGGTTAATTTTTAAAGGTCGCTCAAAATTTATTTTTATTTAATTCATATTAAATATTTAATAAATTTTCTTTTAATTAGTAAGATAATCGACAAAAAAAAAATACACCACGAGGTGGACAAAAAAACAGAATACTGAAAGTATAATTATTGGGATTAGATAGATTTAGACAGCCAGCAAGAGATAAAAAAAAACTTTATTTAATTATCATCGACGTTTCGGAATCACAACGATCCCATCTTCAGGACGATAAACTGTTAATGTTTCTTAGATAGATATATTTTGGTTCATACAAAAATAAATGATAAATTTGCATATACCATTAGATGTATATGAGAATTTCCGTAGGTGCATGGGCTGTATTTTTATTTTGTGGCAAATGGGCCCGAAACGACAGCACTGGCCAAGATTAAAAGGCTGAAAATATAATTTTTTAACAACTTGCTAATTTGCAAATTAAGGTACGATTGATTATATTTTCTCAAATATCTTACTAATTAAAAGAAAATAAGAATTTATTAAATCTTTAATATGAATATTTAAAGGTCGCTTGAAAACATCGAAAGAAATGCAGACAAACTAAAAAAAAATTTGAGGGGCCTTTAAAAATTAATATTTTAAGTTGAAAATTTGAGAAACTTATTTTTTTTCGACTATAAAATTCGACCATAATGAGAAAAAAATTAAAAAAAGAAAAAAGAGCTTAAATAAATAACAAAAAAAAAAAAAAAAATTTGGGCCCCCCCCTTGACAAAATCCTGGGACCGCCACTGCATAACACCCCTAGATTACTGCATCTGCGGTTGGATGGAAGACATCGTGCATCAAGTTAAGGTGCAAACACGAGAAGAATTGATTCAACGCATTCTCGATGCCGCAACGTCAATAAGGAACGAGCATGTGAAATTACGAAATGCTACTCGCGCGGTTCACTCCTTTGCCTGCAAATGCAGGGAGGAATTTTCGAACACTTTAAATCCACTCTTAATGCAAGAGAATGGTACAAAATTAAACAATTGTTTGTTTTCGATGTATGATTTTCATTTTTGTTTGTGAAATCCTGAAATTAAAAAAAAAAAATGCTTTTTTCAATTTGCCATAACTCTTTAACTATGAATTTTATCCCATTATTTATATTTTTTGTTCAAAATCATGTCAGGAATCACCTCCATAAACCGGGGGAAAACCTCATCACTCACCCTGTATAATAAAGTGAGTAGTGATCAGTCGCTTGGTGTAAATGCAACTTTAAATTTAGCGGTCGCTAACATTATAATTATCATAATATTATTATGATATTCAATGGTTAGAAAATATTCTGAGGAAGGATGTGGAAATGCAGGCAGACAAAAATAAAACACTCTCGATTCTCTTTGAATGTCCAGACGTTTCGGGTAAAATTTATTCACCCATCTTCAGTGAACAATTCTAGTGAGATAGAGTTGAGTCTCTCTACATACCAGGTAGTTGGCATTAAATTCTGCTACTTATTCAGAGTGTTTTATTTGGGCCGCCTGCATTTCTACATCCTTCCAATCCAGTACAGTATTTTCATTTATTAGAGATCTAAATTTGCGAAGCCCTCGGGGCTTGGTGTAGTTGGTAGCGTGTCTACCTTCTATTCCGAACGTCGCGGGTTCGGACCCCAGGCAGTCCGATGATTTTTTGCCTTTGGATACCAAATGACTTAAATAGAAATGCATCAGGCCCCCCTGAGGACAGTTTGAAAAACATTGTTCTAGATGGATTTCAATTTTCCTTATCATACAAGAAATAAGCTTATCCCCAAAAAGTTAGGACAAAATTTCAAACTACCCTTTTATATAGAAGCCAGTATCAGCTTTTTTTTTAAATCATAAAGGCCGTTAAATTGAGAATTTCATTAAAACAAGAAGGATAATAATTACAATTTTTTTAAATTAATTATATGAAGCCAACGGAATTTAATTACGATATTTATTTATTTATTCATTATGGCTACTAACCCACGAGCATGTCTGTGAAATTTAATTATTTAATTACTTATTATTAATTAATCTAAACATTTTGTTTTTATTTTTGCCTCAATAATACTAAAGCAAATTGTTTATTTATTTAAAATAGTAACATTTATTTGAAGGTAAATTGCCACCTGTCTCAGATTATAAAATAGTAAATAATTAAAGTTCTTCAACCTTTTTTTTACTTTTTTTTTTCATTAATATACTGAAAAATTTTCATTAAAACTTGGATAAATAAAAATCAATTTAAATATTTCTTTTAGATTAATTAAAAAACATACCGTACATACAATCATTTCAATAAAAAAAAAGAGGATATATTGAATTTTGTCAATAAATTGATCAAAAATTAGATTTTTTTCATTAAAAAAAAATATTCAAATTATGTGCATTACAAACAGTGAGTATTTATTTTTATTTTTTATATTTGTTTAAGGTTTTTGTTAATGGAAGCTATGTGGATGTTATCCCTATTTATTTCAATTTATTAGAGAGCAATTCAATTGAAATAAATTTTCTTGCCTCAAACGAGATGCGAACCTTCGACCTAATGCTAATTCTTTACTCAAGGGCATATAAGTACTTAAATATCCTATAATTTGATCCTTCTTATACGTATAAGAACATATTTTTACGTTTTAAATGAAATAAAATTGCAAGTTAACTAGAGATGCTTCTTTTGATCATATGTGTTGGCTGGCAAACAATTTATTTGCAAGATCAATGGAACCTTTTTGTTTGACTTCAATGGTCAAAGGAAAAAAGTATGAAATAATTGGTTTAATTATTTATTATCGAAGATCCATATATCTATTTTGTTTGCCCTTAACGTCCACAAAGAAAGATGCTTTCTGGATAATTTCCAGACTCAACTGAAATTGGGGTTAAACAAAAATGTGTGAAAAGTGTAACTTCTAAAGAAATAAAACTTTCAATAAGTGTAACTTAATGATTTTAATTAGATAAAGTGAAAAAGACTAGATCCCAAAACAGCAATAAAAAAACTATTCTTTTGAAAAATTTCTGATAAAATTTTATTTGACTGCCTGCATTAATCTTCATTTCGTTCGAATTCTCATCATTTAATTAAATAATGCTGTCATCATCATAACTTATGTATGTATCAAATCCCTATCCAAAAATAATCAAGAAAAGATTGAATTTTTTTTTTGAGTTGTAGGTAAAATGAGAATATACATTTTTAAAAAACATCTAAAAAATAATTTTAATCAAAATCGTTAGAGCGAATTTTGAGAAAATCGAAAAAAACTGAAAAAGTACTAGTACCTTTGGGCAGATTTTGTTCAAAAGCTTTGCGTCACGTCCCATGGGGATTATAAAAATTCAACCTCCTAGATCTTTGCGTTCTTGAGATATTTTGTTCACAGACACATACAGACAGACAGACCATTAGCGAAAACCACTTTTTTGGATTCAGAGGACCTCAAAATCGATCAAAAGCTCGACATCGAATTTTTGACATGAAACCAATACTTCCTCTCTCTATATATTAATATATATAGAGGTAAGAGTAAGCAAAAAACAGTGCAATGTGAAAGCAAACAATTACAATGCACGGTCAAAACCGTATAATGTGAAAGCGGCCTTATATATATATACCAATTTATTTGGTCAAGCAGAGAGAGAACTGTATTGTTTTATGAGGGCTAATGGAGCTTTCCAGCTCTGGTCCGATTTAAATAAATGTTATTCTATTCTATTCTATTTTAACAAATTCAACAATTTTAAGATATGACCATATTTTGTAATTTTAGAAAATACATAGGTCTATATGCCTTAAAATATTATCTATTTTACTTTTGAATAAAAAGAAATCTGGCAGATTTTTTGAGAAATCGCATGATCAAAAAGGTTACAAATAAATTCTCAGAGTGAAAAATAGAGAAAAAAAAAAATCTAAATCGTGACCAATTCATAAAATTCTATCAAGAAAGACGAGACGCCGGCAAAATAAATTTATATCAATTAATTAAGAAATGAATGGCCATAGAAGTGATAGTAAAGGATAAAAAAAAAACAAGACGATAAAATTTTCTTTCCCTCTTTTCGATTTACAAAGTGTAAAAAAAAAAGGTGTTGACCTGATTTTGATTCACCCTATTTGTGTCGTCGTTTTCGACCTCATTTTTTTTCTAAAGCAGCCGACAGACAGCCCTTTTGACGAGGACCTGATGAGTTCCGCCCTGGGAAGGAAATGGCCCTTGAGCACTTTAGGACTGTCTCAATGAACAAAAACATCTCTTCGCCAAATATAGCCAAGCAGAGAGAGTGAGAGAGGCAATCAGTAAAAGGGCCAAGAGATTTGCAACCGCTCTTTGGGTTATAATTAATAATATTTTCAGAGATAAAAAAAATTAGCTGATTAAAAGTGAGAGAGAGACAGAAATTAGGTTATATACCTGCTGTCGGTATTAAAAAACAAACGACCGCTTTTAAAGATAATAAGAGGAAAATAGATTAAATTTCATAGTAAATAAAAAATTTTGAAGTAAACTTTACTAAATTAGTTAGTGTTTGATTCCTGGAAACTAAAGTACTAACTCTTATTTTTTTTAAGTCTTTTTCGCAAGTGGGTGCCATTCACACTACATTTACAGATATCAAATAATTTTTTTATGAAGGAAATTATTGGTCGGAGAAGCGTGAAACGAAACATCTACTTCTGCTTTAAGGTACAGTACAACTTATACTATTAAACGAGCAATGTACGTTTTTTTTTTTACTTTCTCTTTCCTATGTATTTAAGAAATACTTTTACGATCACCCAATTTTTTTCAAAAAAATTATTTAAAAATATTTTTTAATAAAAGTAAACATTACCAATGAATTAAAATAACCATTTTTAATGATTTTTTTTGCATTTTAGGGGACAAAATCCTCCCCCACATCCCCCCTTGGATCCAAATGTTAATGTTTTTTAACTTTTCACTACTCTAGACCTTCTGAAGAAATGTTAAGGCTAAAATATTCCTTTTCATCGCTCCAAATTTTTTCGTGGCCCTATAATTAACGAAAAGGGGTGGAAATAAGTAGGGGGCTACCCCCCGAAAACGGTACGTGCTGGGGGAAAACGAAGGTCATATTTGGATTCAGGAGGTCATTTTACTTAAGAATCTGAAGGAATTTTCTCGGGGCTTTTTTTCTTGTTGCACAGTGTCATCTAAAGAAATCAAATAAAAGCTCATTTTATTAGGAGGGGAACCAAGACCCGCTTTTTCTGAAATTAGGATCAAAATCCCGAGCTCAAATTTTTAACACGATCGCAATACACTATATATATATATATATTTTGAATATTACATAGACTTATACATAGGCGCCGGAACTGGGGGGGGCAAGGGTACATTGCCCCCCCTGGCATCCTACAGGGGGGGAGAGGGGGGCAAAATTTCTTCTTTTTATTTCATTTATTTTTAAAAATGATATATTTTTACTTTTTAAAAATAAAATCTTCTAAATTAAAAAATTAAAGGAGTAAGAAATTCATTTTTTTCAAATTTTTTCGAAAAATTTTTGATAAAATCACTGGCAAATTTTTTAAAATTTTAATTTTATTAAAATTGTGATTTTATTTAAAATTTTTAAGGTTTTATAGTGGATTTGTTTTTGTTTTATACTATTTGAACATATTAAATTATTTTAATTTTCCTAAAAAAAAAAATTTTTGCCCCCCCCTGATTCAAATTCGTTCCGGCGCCCCTGGACTTATAAAGATAAGATAATGTAAAGACAAACAAATTTCTCTTCACGTATTCATTCTTTTTTACTTTTTTTATTCAATTTTGTTTTCTTCTTTTTTTTTTTTATTTAGATCCAAAAAAAAATTCTATTTTTTTTTATTTTATTTGAATTAATCTTGATAATGTAATTAATGCAAGCTAAGTTGAATGGATATCTTGTTTACAGAGAACATTCAGATAAAGAGAATAATTAATCTGATTTTATAAATTCAAACACAAATTAAAAAACAAAAAAAAAGAGGAAATTTATTTGAAGAAATAATTTAATAATCCCTCTCCCTTTAATCGCCATCTGACTTTCCACACACCAAAAACTCCCCCCTCTCCAATTGGTTGAAAATTTCGACGGGCTTAGATTTTGTTCAATATCAATTTCCTTGCTATATTATTTATTAAACGCTAAAATTGAAATTTCTCGCTTAAGTCGTTTAGAAGTTATTGGCTTAATACTAACACACACTCCCACACATATAACACCTACACTCAAAACATATTTATATATAAAGATATCAAATTTTATTAAGTATGATGATTGAAGAGGAAATTCAATTTAAAAAATTGGTTTCATCAATAACACGATACTTTCCAATACTTCTTGTAGACAGACTCTAGAGAAGAGTAGTTATCTCCTATAGGTTTGCATTGGCGTAGTCAGGGGGAGGGAGAGAATAAAGGGTTCCAAACAATTTTCACGAAAAAACTTACTGATATACTTTTTAAAGAGTATCTAAAAAATAGTGGTTTTATGACTTTTAATCAAGCTAAATTTTGAGAAATTCGAAAAAAAAAACTAAAAAAGTACTAAGATTTAAATTTTCGACAATAGGTTATTGTTGAAACATTTTATAAATTAAAACTAGCTTTCAAGTGTGAGCGAAGCGTAGCGAGCGCTAGGAAGGTAAGAGAAAGTTGTGTGCTGTGCGCCAGTCACACCAGATGTTTTTTTCAAAATTTCCATAAAAATCTCGACATTTAATTTTTGACATGAAACCAATTCTTTCTCTCTCTATATATATATTAACATATATAGGTAAGAGAATGCAAAAATTAGTCTAATAATAATTTTTTGTTATTCTCTTACAAAATATCGCTATAATTACTCAAATTTTATGTATGAGTAGGCCTATACATAAATAAATATCCTTGACCACCCACCATCCAATGAATGAAATAGATAAAGTAGGTGTATGTTGAGTAGGAAGGAAGTCTTGTAAGTTAGTATAACTGAAAAGTATATTATTAGAAAGCGTCTAGACCCTCATTGAGCGTTTTTCTTACGGTTGAGCCCTACTAGCCTCTGTTCATGAAGAGGAAGGAGTAACCCCAGCCGAGCCCATTGGGGGTGAATGCACGTTCCGCTTCCGTGACCAGGGCAGAAACCTCCGAAACGGACAGACCTTGCAACTTGCAACTGCAACTTACACTAATTGAGTATTATAACAACAGATCAAGAGAAAAATAAAATTATATTAAAAATCAAGAGATCAAAGATAAGTTTATTATATTTTTTGATTTGGTTTGCCTCTTTTATTATACTATACTTTGATTGTTATATTAAAATTGTATTTTTTTTTTTTTTTTAATTTTTCCCCTTTCGACTACTGCGGCCATTTAGGATTTTTAATAAATTATATTTAGTTTTATTATGAAAAGTACAGATGGATACAGGAGGACGTTCAACGAGCTGATTCCTCAGGGCCACCCAGTTTAATTTAAATATTAAATCAAAGTGAAAAAAATTTAAGGATTTTGATTAAAATATATTACAGGGCCGCCGGAACGAATTTGAATCATGGGAGGGACAAAAAATTTTTTTTTTAGAAATTTAAAATAATTTAATATGTTCAAATAGTATAAAACAAAAACAAATCTATAAAGCTTTAAAAATTTTAAATAAAATCACAATTTTATTTTAAAAAATTTGCTAGTAACATATTGCCCCCCTCTGCCCTCCTATAGGATGCCAGGGGGGGGCAATGTACCCTTGCCCCCCCCCCAGTTCCGGCGCCTATGCTGTTATTCCTAAGCTTGTTTATAAATTTTACCTTTCGATTCTGATATATCAATATTAGGACGATACAAAACAAAAATTTTAATATTTTTTTTATTAATTATTTCAAGATAAGGAATTTTACTGTTCGGTTGATGTTTAATATGCTTGCATAGTTGATGTTAATAGCTTGCAGGCCTGATGATGGCAATGAGCCGAAACTGTCTTAACCGGTATGCAGTCGCCAATAAAATTAAAAAAAAAAATGAAATATTGATTTATTTTGTTATAATTTTCACATTAAACATCAACCGAACAGTAAAATTCCTTATCTTGAAATAATTAATAAAAACTGTTCCCCTTCTAATTAAATTTTTTTTTATTATTTAGGTTTGGCCAAAAATTTTAATTCTCTTCCTCAAAAAAAAGAACAATTTTCTGGCTACATACAATTTCTTATCCAATCCAAATAATTCCTTTTCTCTCCGAGATCACTCCGAATCAAATCAAATTTCGTTAATAAATTAGATTAAAATTGAATTAGTTGGCTTAGAATAAATGACTCGTGATAATTGCATGTTGTGCCACGGGCCACTTTAGCAAAAGGGCCGGATATTAGTCATCCTTTTACAATACATCTAGGTAATTTTTTGCACTTTATTCGTAAGGGAAAGACAATTTTATTGCTAGGGGATCAGGCCGTTGAACTCGACTCTCTTTTTTTTTCATTTATAATTTCGTTGGTATTTCGAAGAAATTTAATAATCGATGCATGCATGCGCTTAGTCAGTAACTGCATTATTCATTTTATTGTAGATTCTTTCGAATTTAATAAAACTAAACAGAAATTTATTTTCCCCTTTTTTTTTTATCACTCCCCTCGTCAGCTATAAAATTTAAAATAAAAATTCAATTTTTTACTTTCTCTTACCTATATGTATATGTTTATATATATGAATATGCATAGGCGTAGCCAGGGGGGGGGATTGGGGTTCAAACCCCCCCCTCATGGGACCCAAACCATGATATAACTAGATACTTAAGCTTTATAATACAGAGTAAGAGAAAGTAAAATATAATAATTTACTCTAGCTAAAAAAAAAACCAAAATGATTTATAAATACCCTAAAATAATCTTAAATTTTTCAAATGTTTGAAAAAATTTTCTTGAACCCCCCCCATCAAAATTTTCTGTCTACAACAAATGTATATATGGTATATAGAAGTATCAAATTTTTATAATTAGGCCTATATACTTTATTTATTTTCGAAATTTTACAATTTTCAACCAGATACCTGAAAAATTTTTAAAGATCCTCCCTTATATCAAAATAATTTCTTTTTTTTGAACTATAAAATTTCCCATTTCTATGGCGAGAGGTGAGAGGTTTTAAAAATCATAAAATGTTCGAAAATCCTAGTTAATCCGAAAATATTTAGATTAAAATTTATTATGCATGTGATTTATTATTAATTATGTATTATTATTATTTATTAAAATTTATTATAAGCAAGCCTTAAAAAAAGAATTTTCTAATAGCCTATTTTTCCATCAAATCAATTTTCGAGTGAACCCTGAGAAGCCTGATGAAAACACCAACCGAAATGTTGTTTTTAATAAGTCATAAGTATTTTTATTTATTCAACTCAGTCAGGGCCGGATCTAGGGGGGGGCAGTGGGTGCGTGTGCCCCGGGCGGCAATTAAAGAAAGATTTACTAAAAAAAAGGTAAAATGATATGAATTTTGTATAGAAAATTTAAGGAGGGGGCGGCAAATTAAATTTTGCCCCCTAAAAAATCTCGTAGTTCCGGCCCTGAACTCAGTCTAACTTACTATTTCCAAAATTTATTTGAACTCATTGTGCTACATATGTTTGAATGTTTATATTATGTTTGAATGTTCGTTTATATTCGTTTAGGCTTCAATATAATTATTTGAAGATAATGTTCAAAAATAAAAAAACATTACATGACATTTATTAGAGTATATGATAAGTGAGAGCGAAACGTCGCTCATTTTATTATATTAAGGCCATAGATTAAAGTTCTTTTTCACCTGGGTGCATATCACTTTTAGTAAACTTTTAAAAAATTTATTTCCCTTCTCTAGGTGTGTATATAAAAATTACCTTATAAGAGTTTTTAAGAAGAGCAAAAAAAAAAAGTAAAAACTGAGAGGTTATAGAGTAGCTCTATAAAAAAGTCATATAATTTTTGAATTATTGATCTAAGTTGTCTCATCACGAATATTCTAAACAGAGAGCGAAGGAGTTTGTTAAAGTCTTTAATGATGCGCCTAATTATTTCAATATAAGTTTCTCAAACATTACTTGTTTACTTTCCTCTTAACTTAACAGGAATAAAGGCAAATTACTCTTCGGGAGAGGGAGAGAGAAAAAAAATAGCTTGACTAAATAGCTCAATGAATGAGGGAAAAATATAAAGTGAATTAAATGCTATTACTTGGTTCTTATTTGCCCAAACCACAAATAAAAAATAAATAAGTGAATATTAAAAAATTCGTTTGATCTGTAGCCAAATATTTATTAGATGAAAGAAGCCGGAATAAATAAGTAATACTAATTTTTTTCCCGTACATCATGGAATTTTATACCGTAGAAAAAAATTGATTTCTAGAATAGTTGAGAATTTTTTAATTTCGAAAGAAAGGAGTTTTGAACTCTATTAGATGATGGCAAAAAATAAAAATCTGGTGTGATTGATAGCAACTTTCCCTTAAATATTTTCAATAGGCTAGTTATATTTGTATTAGAGTGAGGTGATATTTTTTTTTTTTTTTTTTTAATCAACGGCATCAAGCGAGATGAAGAGAAAAACGCTACCAAAATATAATAAATCATTAAGTAGAACTGAGGGACTTTGAGCCCCGGAGAGGTGTCTCAAAAAACAATGTTTATATTAATAATTAAAAATTACTTAATATTAATCAAATGAAAAATGTTATTATTAAAATATTAGATACTCACAAGAAGAGAGAATTGGAATTTGGAGTCATGGAGACGGGCTAGTACTGAAGAGGGACGAGATTTGAGCTTTAGGAAGGCATCACTTGACTTTCTCTGTCCTGGAGATAAGATACATCAGGGTATAAGAAAACAGAAAAAAAAATTTTCTCTGTTTATATATCGCCTGCTGAGAATCATAGAGGCGAAAGTCCGAAATTCAACAATTCGAGAAAAGGCGTTTGAACGTTTTATAAACATATTCATTGTAAATAGCTGGGCAACAAATTAATAGGCCAGAATCAATGGCAAAGAAGGGAATATATTTTCGCCACTTTAGCACTCAAAAGAAAGACGTTTGGTAGGCTTAACTCACAAATTGAATTTTCGGACGTTCGCCACTAACACAAGATTCTCAGCAAGCGATATGTAGGGGTGAGTCAATTGGGCTGCCTAAGTAGTAGATGTCTTTCAAAAACTAAAAGAGTAAGCAAATGTTCGGCATGGTATAAAATCTTATTTACTCCCTGGATCATTTGATTTTAAAATATTAGAAGATTTCAATCGCAAAATGAGAATATACATTTGAAAGAGCATCTAAAAAATAATTGATTTTTGAATTTAAAAAAAAAATCGTTGGAGCAAATTTTGAGAAAATCGAAAAAAACTGAAAAAGTACATCAGTAAAGTACTAGTACTCTTTGGCCGATTTCGATTAAAAGCTTATTTTTCCGGTCCCGGGGGTGTTTAACTTAATTATAAAATTTCAACCTCCTAGCTCAATTCCTTCATGCTTAAAATTGAACACACACACACCCACCCACACACACACACACACACACACACACACACACACAGACAGACCATGTCGCGAAAACCAGTTTTTTGGATTCAGGGGACCTCAAAACGTGAAGATCCATCAAAATCTCGACATCGAATTTTTGACATGAATCCAATACTTTCTCTCTATATATATATTACATATATACATAGGTAAGAGAAAGTAATTATATATAATCCAATGAAAACAAAAAACTTTAATGTTAATTTTCTCAAAATTCGGTAGGTGACGCTTGACACACTAAGGTCCATATATAGGATTTCTTGCTATTTGTTAAAATCTTAAGAGTTAGAACTTTGACTGTATTTTATCGCATTGGTGGGGATTTTTACCAAGTAATATATTCTAATGACGCAATCCCAAAAATAAAATAATAATAAAGTATGAATTAGTGGTGGGAAAATTAGCATAAAGAAGGGAATTAATGGAAAGTAGGATATTCAAAGTTTGATGAGTGGTGGCATATACAAAGTAGAAGATAAACTTTAGTTATTCCTTTTAAGTGTAAACATTAAAAAAAGGAAAACTAGCAATATAGTATTTTGGGAAAGACTAAATATTTGTACGGCTCTCTTTCAGCATCCCCTGTCCTCCCACCCTCAAAGGCACTTATCCGTTGATGGAATAGGACGTTTGTGAAAAGGGATCTTTTTTTCCAAAATAAACAGAAAATTAAGCAAACGGAGAGCGAGAGGGAGATTATATGATTTCTTTGTCACGTTTCCAGAACAACTTTCCATTATTTGAAAGTCTGGCTTATCAAAATTTTACTAGGGATGCGATTATAATCTTTATTTATTATTCGGATTCAAAGAAGTTAATTTAAAATTTTCTTTTTTTTTTATTATTAAAACCTTTTATTAATCATTGCAGTTTTTTTTATAGAAATGAATTAATCTTTATTAAATGTTTATCTTCATTTATATATCTAATCATCTTAATATTTTTTCTCTTTTCCTTTTCTATATAGCCCCCTTTTGAAATTAGGATAACCCCTTCAATATAAAAAAATAAAAAAAAAATAAACAGTTTATTTTTTTTTTTTTTAAAAAAATTTTTTTTTCCACCTTTTTGATATAGATAATAATTTTTAGAAAAGATATATTTTTATTTAATATTTTATTTTCTTTTTTTATCTTTTTTTTTTTTTTTTATTTTTTTTTTTATATATTATTATTTATACATATTTTATTTTTTTTTATTTTGAAATATAATGATGTTTAGTGAAGAGAAAAAAAAATCTTCATTTATAGCAAGATTGTGCATATGAATTCTTATTTGCCTTCATCCTTTGGAAAAGAGGTCTCGAACAATAAAATTTATTTAACAAGACTGTGAGTGTTGTTTATTGAGGTATATATTTTGAATACTATTATCTTATTCAAATATATAGATCTCGAAAAATATTTAACAATAAAATTTATATTACCTAACAATTAATTAAATAAGAGCCCTCGGGCCTTGGTTTAGTGGTTTATGTGCTGGCCATTTGTACCAAGAGTCGCGGGTTGGCATCCCGTCTCATGCGACAATTTATTTCAATTTGGATTGATTACCAATCCAATTATAATAATAGAAACGGGGTCTAAATTGCCTTAAATGCCGAAAAAGACCTTAAATGAAATAAAAAAAATAATCCAAGGTGTCGAAAAAGTTTTAAAAAATATTTCTAATAGAAATAATGTTTAATTAATTTTGACTCTTGTATGGAGGAAAAAATCGGAGGGCTGAATGGCTTCGTGCTACAGCCGAGAAATAAAGAATTTAAAAAAAAAAAAATTTTGACTCTATTAAAGAAAAAATTACAGTAATGTATAAAAATTAGTATATACTAGCTGAGTAGCTCACTCTGGCTTTCTTCCTTCTGGGTTATTATTATTTATTTATTTTTTTTAAGGTCTTTTTCGGTTTATTTTATTTTAATCTCTTGATATTTCGTGTATAAATTTACCTAGTATACATATATTAAATAGTATTGATGTTTAATACAATATATGCCTATTTATATTAGCCTAAAGGAAAAATTATTTGTAGAATATCGATCAAATAATAAACGATTTATATTTAAAATTTTCTATTAGAAGGCGCTATCATTTTCTGGTTTAATTTGTTATTGACCATGGATATAACTTCACAGACCTAAATTCAAGATAATAATAAAAAAAATTTTAAAAATACTAAACTGATATCATTTAGTAATATTGAAACATGAAATAATTAGTAATTATCATCTTATCGTGATCTTTCTAGTTGGACAATTATCTAGATCATTTGATAAATAAGTAAATAAATATTTAATTTTAAGCAAAATATTAAAGAGGTCAATCGGTCATATGTTATCTATTAACCACTCTCAAGTTATATGTAATTGTTTTTAATTTTTTTAAAAAATCATGGTTATGTGGCCATCATATGACTTTATCGTAATTATGAAATATTAACAAATATCTTTATTATTTTCTTCTAAACAAATTTTGTTTGTTTTTTAAATCTTTTTTCTCCGTTATTATTCCGATCACGTCATAAGAGATAAAAGAAAAAGGCCATTGATGTTAAGGTGTCGAACTCAAAATAATCATTTTTTTATAAATTCTTGCATAGTTTCAGGTATATGGTTCAAGGACTGTAGCTAGGGGGAAGATATGGGAGTCCATACCGCCGAAATTTTCCCCCCACTTATCAAAAAAATAAAAATATAGAGTGAAAAATGTAGTGTTTAAATTTTAAAGGTTGTTAGAAATATAAAAAATATTTTAAAATTTATTCGTAGAGGATGGCGAATCATCCTGATCATTCAAATCCTTTCCTCTGGGCTTAGGTCATTTATTTTAGTATATAAACTTCAATTAAAGCAAAATAGTTTAAAAAAAAAAAATTATTTGTTTAAAAATAGGGCTAAACTTTTTTTTGCCCTCGGGCTTGGCGTAGTTGGTAGCGCGTATGTCTTGTATACCAAGGGTCGAGGGTTCGGATCCCAGGCAGTCCGATGATTCTATTTAAGGCATTTTGATACCAACTGGCTTAAATAAAATCATCGGACTGTCCGGGATCAGGACCCGCGACACTTAGTTTAAAAGGCAAGCACGCTATAACTACACCAAGCCCGAGGGCAAGCTAAACTTTAAATTAAAAAAAAAAAAATTAAATGATATGATGAAGAAATGTCAAAATTTTTATATATTTATTATATTTATATATTTTTTAATTGAAAACCGATTAAATACATGACCTACGGTTTCAAATTTTTATACTGTATTCATATCATTACTCTAAAGTTCAAAATACATTGAAAAAAATTTTTTATCAAAATGATATTTGCTAAATTTTTTTTCATAACAATATCTAAAGGCGGTTACACATGTAAATGCACACTTGACAAGCATGCATGGGCAATCTTTTTGCACCGTATGCACAAATTCACCAAATGGCACAAGCATCCTTGTGCAAGAAATATCTTATGCCGAAAATTAACCTAAAAATGTCAAACTCGAAAGGATATTTATTCGGAAATAATAAGAAATAGTCACTTGCTTTAAAGAGATACAATAAATATTAATATTTAATTTGAAATTTTAAGTAAATTAATATATATTAAATAAATATCATATGTCAAGACGTCTATTAAATGGGGGAGAGTTTTGTTTGGGTAAATATGCTTGTGCATGATTAAAATTCAATCGAGCATCAAGCGGCTTGCACAATTAAAATACTTGCGCAAAAATCTCCTACAGACGCTACAGTTTGCTTGTACAAAAAGATTGCACATGCATGCTTGTCAAGTTTGCAGTTAAGGCCTACGTGTGTAGCCGCCTTAAGGTTTTTTTTTTTTGGTATGGGTGACACAATTATTGGGGACTGTGGATATAATTTAAATAAATTTCGACTCAAACGGGAAGCTTACATCGGATATTTACGGGTATATCTTAGAGCCATTACGTTAGAGCCATTACCTACCTAATGGTGGGGAAAGTTAAAAAAAAAAAATAGATTATTATTTAACCACTTATGGAATATTTCCAATTTTATCTGTATTCAATATTATTATTTACTTTTTTTTTATGTAAGCTTATATATTTGTTTATCTATTTATTTATTTATTCATCTATCTATTTATATAGTATTGAATTTGCTCGATTCTTACGCCTACCCTTTGGAACATTGATTTTATTAGCAATCACTCACTCCTACCACATAAGGTCAAATGATTACTGTGATGCCAATAAAAAATAAACTAATATAGGCAGAACATAAAATAAATAATAAGAATGTGGTGGCAAGATGTGGTTATATTTTAATAATTTAAAAAAAGATTATGATAGCACAATGAAAATAGGGCAGAATTGAAATAGTTGGGTTTTTTAGTTCATTATAACTCTAAATTCGTTATCGTGGTTCAACTCCCGGTAGTATCCTCTTTTTTCGACAATTTGAGTTAATAAATATTAATTATTTAAGTATTTTTTAAAAATAAATAAATATAGCCTATATTTTAATTCTATTTTAGGCCAAAGGGGTAGATAGTATTTTAGAAAAAAAAATTAAAACAGACTAAATAAATAAAGAATTAATAATAAATATCAATTAAATATTTTTAGAATATAAAATATTTAAATGTATACATTTATTATTACCGGTTCTGTACTTTTTTTTTATTAATGAATTTTATTTTTAACTTTAATATCCCCCTCGATATTTTTAAAAGACATTTATGGGAATTTATTTTCATGAATTTAAATATAAGCTTATATATAAAACGCAAAGAACTTAATTTTAGTTTAAAAATTCTATATAGTATATAATATATATCACGAAACAACAATCAACCAAAGTACTTTATTTTTATCGTGACTTAGGTAATTAGATTCCAATATACATATGTAAACAAGCCCCATTCAAATTAGTTAGAAAAAAAAAACTGAATTTCTATACGTTATAAATTAAGCCTAAAATTTAAATTATGATATGTCAAAGTTTATTAGTATTCCCCCTCAACTTTTATTAACTAATTGCTTTTACTACTAGAACAATGAAGGTAGGGAAATGAAGAAAAAAAAATTTAATCAAATTAGAATCAATAAGTTTTATCATTTATTCATAATAAGTAATTAAAGAATTAATTTGATTTCCATTAATACAAAGGGAATTTAATTGTATAATGGAAGAAATCTAAGGATTCGATTTTTACTGGAAATAACATGCGATCTATCTATTTAATTATTAATAATAGATATAAGCCTATAACTTTTTTACTACCCTTCTAATAGAGGAAGTTTGGGAGGTAAGATGCAGGGGATCGACCGCCCAATTACACAAAAGGTATAATGAATTTCTAAGAATCTATAGAGGGCCTACTAATCTGAATTACTTTTCAAATTGTTTTTTGGATCTCTCCTAGAAGGATGATCATGTAATCATACTAAGAAAATTTGATGAATAACTACAAAATATTTATTTATTTTTTTTTAAATTTTCATTTATGTGATTGTATATGTTAAAGACAAAAAGAAATTAGATCTTTTTCCATGTCCATGAGGCGGGGTGGGGAGCAGAGAAAAGTTTTTTTTGTTGAAAATCATACTAATCCATATCTATCTTTAATAAATGAGTTTTTTTTTAATATTTTTAACTCCATTTTTACTTTTTTAATCTGTGCGCATTTACCAGGTATAAGGTAAACACCTCAGTAATGGGCCAGAATTTTTAAATTAATTTAAATAAATATAGACGGAGTAAAGTAAACACCCCGTAATGGGCCAAGGACCAGTAGTTGGCCATTTTGAAAAGAAGATTAAAAAAATAAGAATTCAGTGGGATATTTTGAAATGATTGCATATACATATAATAAACAAATTGTGTCTTATGTGTATCTATTCCGATAATCAGTGCAATCTGTTATATTGATGCAAAAAAAATTTTTTTGATGGATACATCAATACAACGGTGTGCGGAATAGTTGCAAAGAAGACACAACTTGTTTATGTATATGCAATCATTTCAAAATATACCACTGAATTCTTATTTTTTCATCTTCTTTTTCAAAATGGCCAACTACTGGTCCTTGGCCCATTACGGGGTGTTTACTTTACTCCGTCTATATTTATTTAAATTAATTAGTACCCGTTATGATTAAAATAAATTTTATAGCTTAGTACTGGAAGAGTGGAAGAGAGACCTCTACCTCTATTCTAAGGACATGTGTTAATAATCATAGCCAGTCACTCTTGCTTTGAATGAAGATAATATACGAAATATAATCATTTAATTTATTTATTTTTAAGAAAGTTCAATAAAAAGTTTTAGTAAAAAAAATTTTAAATTAACTCGAATAATAAATAAAGATTATAATAATTAATAAAAACGAACCTTTCGCTCTTATATAATAGGATTTGTGATAAAATGATCGGGAACAGATCAAGGGCGGATCCAGAAATGTTTCTCGGGGGGGGAGGGTAATCTGGTGTGACTGGTCGCACAGCACACATTTTTTTCTTAATTTCGGTAATTTAAAAGGCGCATTCTGTACTTGTTTGACAGAATATAAATACAAATCAAATTTTTAAGTATTGATTTTTAAAATTTTACATTAAAAATAAATTTTTTTGCGAAAAAAAAAGGTTTTTTTTTTTAATCTCGGGGGGGGGTAATTACCCCTTGTATCCGCCCTTGGAACAGATCGTGAAGAGAGTAAGAAAAAAGTTTTGATTTTCATAGAGTCGAATTCCAGTTTTTTACAATTTAGAAGTAATAATTAGTTACCAAATTTCATAAGTCAGTTAAATTTTAATTATTCACTCCTTTCTTCTAAATTTATGAAATAAAATTGATCAAACTTTGAATAATTATAAATGAATGAAAATAAAATTTTCAGTCAACTGATCCAGAAAGAATGTGAAGAGAGTGTTTTTCAATTTTTTTTTTTTTCATAAACAATAGCTGACAAAATATAAAATTATAATGATGTTATTTTTATTCTTAATTGATTAATTCAAGGCTAATTAGAGGTCAATACCTTTGATAATGACTTGGATTTGTTTTTAATTTTAATTATCTAAAGATATAAGTAGGCTTATTTATTATCATCTACTAAAGTGAAAAATATGAAAAAAATTCCATAGAAAAAAAAACAAGAGATCAAACATAAATTTGTTGTTTAAATAATTACTTTTTACAACGCTTTTATTAACTTGCTTTCCTGTTTTTCCGACAAATTTACAAATCGAAATTTCGACCACTTCTACTTAAGCTAGAGCTTTGAAATTTTATACACGTATGTAACTCCCGTGACAATGCAATATTTGATGTGTCTCATCTTTGTAGGTGAATTAATTACAAAATGGCGGCCGATCAAAAAAAGTGGGGGTAAAATATTATAATCAAAATTTCTCTATTTATAATTAAGTTAGAGTTTTGAGCATTGGCAGAGGTGTTAAATAGACTTTACTCTAAAAAATGTGCAATTCAAAATTATTAAAAATTCAAAAAATTCAAAATGGCGGCCAATTAATCACATTTCTATTGTTCGGTCCGACAAAGTTAGCGATTGAAATTACGACTAGTTCTACTTAACCTAGAGCTTTGAAATTTTATACACGTATGTAACTCCCGTGACAATGCAATATTTGATGTGTCTCATCTTTGTAGGTGAATTAATTACAAAATGGCGGCCGATCAAAAAAAGTGGTGGGGAAGTTTTATAATCAAAATTTCTCCTATTTATAATTAATTTAGAGTTTTGAGCATTGGCAGAGGTGTTAAATAGACTTTACTCTACAAAATGTGCTATTCAAAATTATTAAAAATTAATTAAATTGAGATTGGCGGCCAATTAATCACATTTCCATTGTTCGGTCCGACAAAGTTAGCGATTGAAATTACGACCAGTTCTACTTAACCTAGAGCTTTGAAATTTTATACACATATGTAACTCCCGTGACAATGCAATATTTGATATGTCTCATCTTTGTAGGTGAATTAATTACAAAATGGCGGCGGATCAAAAAAAGTGGGGGGGAAGTTTTATAATCAAAATTTCTCCTATTTATAATTAATTTAGAGTTTTGAGCATTGGCAGAGGTGTTCAATAGACTTTACTCTACAAAATGTGCTATTCAAAATTATTAAAAATTAATTAAATTGAGATTGGCGGCCAATTAATCACATTTCCATTGTTCGGTCCGACAAAGTTAGCGATTGAAATTACGACCAGTTCTACTTAACCTAGAGCTTTGAAATTTTATACACGTATGTAACTCCCGTGACAATGCAATATTTGATATGTCTCATCTTTGTAGGTGAATTAATTACAAAATGGCGGCCGATCAAAAAAAGTGGTGGGGAAGTTTTATAATCAAAATTTCTCCTATTTATAATTAATTTAGAGTTTTGAGCATTGGCAGAGGTGTTCAATAGACTTTACTCTAAAAAATGTGCTATTCACAATAATTAAAAATTAATTAAATTGAGATTGGCGGCCAATTAATCACATTTCCATTGTTCGGTCCGACAAAGTTAGCGATTGAAATTACGACCAGTTCTACTTAACCTAGAGCTTTGAAATTTTATACACGTATGTAACTCCCGTGACAATGCATTATTTGATGTGTCTCATCTTTGTAGGTCAATTAATTTCGGTCTATCAAAAAAAAAGATGGGGTGGAATTTATAATCAAAAATTTATCTTCTTTTAAAATACAAATTGTCTTATTGTATCGTGTATATGTATATAACCCATACGTATTAATATTTTATTACAAAAACTAAAAAGAGTTAAATAAAATAATATAAAAAAAAAATTTAAAAACAACGCTTTTATAAATGTACTAAAAAGAGAAAAATAATTATGTATAATTTCTTTAAAATTATATTAAAAATTAATATATGTTACTAAAACTAAAAGCGTTGGGCGCGCAAATTAACAATCTCTTGCAATTTCCATTGCACAGGATATACTATCCTTAAATCACCGATACATGAATCAAAAAAATAAAAAATAAATTAATCTAACTAGTACATTTGAGTCACTTTGCCTAACTACCCGCCATGTCTATGGTATGAAAATGTATTCATAAAACATATAATAGGCCTATTTATACAATTAAAATTTGCAAATCCCGCGCCCAACGCTTTTAGTTTTAGTAACATATATTAATTTTTAATATAATTTTAAAGAAATTATACATAATTATTTTTCTCTTTTTAGTACATTTATAAAAGCGTTGTTTTTAAATTTTTTTTTATATTACTTTATTCATGAAGAAGAAGACACACTTGAAGACATGTTTTTACGCCTCCTTTTAGGTAAGCTATTAGGCTACTATCTAAACAAAAAGATCTCAAACGATTAAATTAAACCCGTATTCAAAATTAATTTACTTTCAGTGAATTAATTAATTATGAATACGAATTGGCTTTCAAGGTTGAAAAATGGGGAAAGAAAAATATTTATTTTTTATAATATGGCTACAAAATTTTTACATAAATAAATAAATTCACACTAGTCTTGAGAGCTTCTTATGGAAGGTTGATACATGAAATTTCTTGATCTGAATATCAATTCTTCTTAGTCTTCATAGAGTAGAAAAAATATGCTTCAAGCACAATTATTTTTATTCTTAATGCATCAAAAATTCAACAAAATAAAAGTGTGCAAAAATTGCATATTCATTAAGTTTGACCACTCTCCCAAATTCAAAAAAATCATCCAGAATAAAATTCAGCTAAAGGACCTATATTAAATCTTTTGCGCCCAGGGAGAGTGATCCCCAACCCCCCTCTAGCATCTCATAAACTAAATTCGAATATGCGTGAATTGAATTTTGTCCGAAATAAATTAAATATTAATTTTGTCCAAGAAGAAACTTGTTTTATTTTCATTGGAAATATCATCTTAACAAAATGATCCGAACTGAACAGAGTAGAGATGAAGAAGTCCCTGCCTGTACCTAATATCATTAATTGAAATGTTATTACTCTCCACAAGAGAATCTTTATATTCCCTTGCTGTTCGAAATCAAAATGATCAGAATCAAAAATCCAATGAAACATGACAAGTTTCAATTTTTGAGTTTAAATAATAATTGAAAAAAAAAAAAAAATCAAGAACTCGTCTCTTTCCTCCAAACTCTAGACTATACTACCTAAAGGGGACAAACAATAGAGAGAGCGAATTTCTAGCGAGAGGAGTTCTGAGAGAGCTCTTGTTCACAAAAAAAGTTTACAAAGGAATTTCAACTTAACGTAAATGCCTTATAGTAAAATGTTTCAAAAGCAGAATAAAAAGTGGATTCCTGGGCGGAATACAAAAGTGAAATACTATCATCAAAATTTAGTTTCACCAAATGGTATAAATAAACAATACAAGAAGATTCTCAAAATAATTCTGGAAAAGTTAATAGATATTTATTTAAAATAAAATAAATCATTAAAAATGGTGAATACAAGAACTGTATTTTACTGTATACAAATATGTAATTAAAAAAAAAAAAAAAAAAAGAAAAGTGTGTTTTGTATAGAAATTTTAAAAAATTTATATTGAATATTTTTTATTATGCTTTTGATAGAACTTATTATTGAGAGAGACGGATCCAAAAGGGTTAGCTAAAGGCCAAAATTCCATTAAGAAATTATCGATAAAAATTAAAAAATAAATATCAAGCAAAAAAATTTTAAATTAAAAAAAAAGAAGAAACTCGACCCCTTTAATATTTTTGGATCCGCTAAGCAGGGCTCAGCCAAATTTATTTCTTTATTTAAGTCTTTTTCGGTATTTAGATTGGGTTCATATTTATTTAAATTAATTTTAATTGTTTTGAACGGAAAGAAAACTCCTGGCCTTTAGAACATGTTGGCCAAATAAGTGAATTGAATCAAAATAAGAGTAAAAAAAAAATTTAAATTTTTGTTTGCAGAATTTTCTTATATAATTTTGATGAAAATTGGCAATTTTATTTTTATTTTTCACCATTATGTCATAATTACAATAACAGTTATAAAACAAAATTTATTAAAACCGATTGGTTTAAATAAATTTTTTTTCCCGATAAGAAAATTATATCATTTTTGTTGATTATTGGCTTTGACCCTGCTCTCTTATATATTAAAATTAAAATATTTATATAAAGAGGAGACTCAGATTGAAAAATATTAATTATGTATTTTTCTTCACCTTTTATGTATTTTTTATTGCATTTGTATTTTTTCTTATAGTGTTAATTAAATTTATATACTTATAGAAAATCGTTCAGTGTCAGTTGTGAAATGAAATAATTGTTGTTTTTTTTATTATGTTAATTCTTAAAATTGTTATCTAACTAACTTAATTAGGTAGGGGTAAACAGTACCTCCGTGATCCATTTTTCCATCGAAGCGCTCGAAGAATTCTGAAATAAAAGCCCTAAAAGCTAAACACCCCCACCCCATCCCACCCTTTCTTTATCAATCAGCCTATAAATTAAAGGATTGCTGTAACAGCAATCATATGTACACACCGTTTATGCTTTGAAGTACTCGTAGACGAGCAAGAGACGAGGATTACCTAGCCTAGAGAGGAAGGGATTAGGGGCCCTAAGCCTATGTGTGTAGAAAAGGAAGGAAGGAAGGATGAGGAATTTCATTTTTCGTACCATAAAATTGATTTAATATTAAGGAAAATGAAAAATTTAATTTCAAATTAATAGCTAACGCCCGATTTTATAATTCACTTTATTTAACTGTTGAAACCGGGAGAAAACTTTATTTATTTAAAAAAAATTTAAAAGAATTAATTTTTTAAGAATATACAGTATAGTAAATTGATAGCAGAAAAATGAAAAACCTTTGTTTGTTTCCCAACCATAATGCATTGCAATTATATCAAATAATGTTGATTTTATATTTAAAATATTATTTTTTATATTTTTTTTATTTTTATTTATTTATTTTATTATATTTTAATATAAAATCACATCACCTGGTACAAGTGCAAATTTTTTTAGTCCGTAACAAAATTTTTTTTTCTAATTATTTTAATTTTTAACATTAACAGTTCAATTTTGACAAATTTTTTTTTATTTATCAGATCCAAAAAAAAATTTTTATTTAATTGCCGGTTTGCAAATGAAAATATAGGATAAGAGAGAGTAAAAAGATTGGGAAACATGACCCTATTTGTGTAAGTATTCTAAATAATATTACTAAACTAACTCTAACTAAATTTAAAAAAATTGCAAAAAATTAAAAATTTTGATAATTTTTGTAATAGTTTAAATATTATATTAATATGAATGATCTGACACTGTATTGTATCATGTATTTGATCTTTAAATATTAAAACTTTTTTTTTGTGAAGCTTAAAGAAGTAAACTTTACTATTATTTATTAAAATAAAACCATAACAAACCACTGCTTAATCACATCTCATTTATTATTCAGTTTTAAATTACTCGAATTTATTATTTTGGTCATTGTTAACAATTTGAAATGAATTTGGATTTTTTAAAATTTCCTCAACTAAAGACGAAAGGGATGTTTTGAAAAATGGTAATAATGAAATAATTTTAAGATTATCTAATGCTTTGAACACAAAATTATGTTAATAAAAGATTGTCTTAAAAGTATTAGCTACTAATAATTTTCTAAATAAACCAATCGGCTTTATTTGTGAAAACCTACTAATTATCCAAATTCATGTAAAATGTTAAGCTGAATCTGAGTCTCCTTTAATATAAACGGCGAACTCACGGTTTATGTTTTTCCACATTAGGTGATTCCAGGACTCCACTAGGTGACTTTAGGGTGATCGCAGTGCAGATATTGAACAATTTTAACCAAGATGATTTCAGTACTCCACAAAATGACTCGAAGATGGGACTCGAAGCTGGTACTTGAAGATGACATCATCAGAGCGATTGATGAATGAATTATCTAAAAAAAAATTTAATAAATGTTTAATATAAATGGCGTATTCCACGTTTCTTTTTTTTTTTTTTTTTTATCAAATTAACTTTTAGTTGCCCCCGACTGTGGCGTAGTAGGTAGCGTGCCTACCTCCTATACCAAACGTCGCGGGTTCAGTCCCAGGCAGTCCGATGATTTTATTTAAGCCATTTGGATACCAGATGGCTTAAATAGAAATGCCTGAACCCACAATATAGCTATATATTAATTACAACGGTTATCGTCTAAAGTCTTAAATGGCCTGAGTTGCCGAAAAGACTATGAATGTGTGTGTGAGTGTGAGTGAGAAAAAGTGTGAATGTTTTTTTATTAAAAAAAAAAAAAAAATTCTAGTTATATGGTCGAAAGGGAGAATAATAGGCACAAATATTTTAACAGTTATATAATAATACCAAGAACCAACTAATCTATTAAATAGATTTTTTTAATAAAGAAAAATCTATATAGCTGTGTGTCCGAAATACCTAAACTTTTTTGGAATTATTAATTCCTAAAGTACGCTTTCTCCCAATGGAAATGTATAGAGAAAAATTAATGTATTCTTTGAACGTATGCATATTCTATGAATGTAAACTAATTCTCAAGCAGGCACTAATTTGGAATACGTAGCAATAATAATAATAATAATAATAACAATAATAATTTCTTTGCCCTCCGGCTTGGTGTATTTGGTAGTGTGCCTACCTTCTATACCGAACGTCGCGGGTTCGGGCCCCAGGCAGTTCGAAGATTTTATTTAAGCCAATTCGATACCAAATGGCTTAAATAGATATGCCTGGACCCCCAATAGATATTATAAATAACAACGGTTATCGTATAAAGTCTTATAAGGCCGGAGTTGCCGAAAAGACTGTGTGAATGTGTGCGAATGTTGAGAGTGAATGAGAAAAAAGTGAGTGTTTAAAAAAAAAATTATTATTTTCTTTTCATAATTAACCGATTAATCTTCTCATAAAAAGGCGAGGGAGATCCAGGGGGGGGGGCAAAGTCCACCGAAGGTGGGCCGCGCGGCTAGTTATTCTAATATAAGCTTATAATAAAATTTTCAAATAGGTAGAAAGAATGAGCAAGCAGCTAATTATATTTCAATTTATTAACAAACCAGGGCCGACGTTTCGGTCACATATGGGACCATCTTCAGAACCAGGTTAATGTCTGAAAAATATATTAATCCTCGCCAAGTTATTTTGCATACACAATTGTAAGTAGCTCAATCATGATAATGCCTAAAATTTTATTATTATCATACCATGAACAGAGAGTGAATGACGAATATAACTTGGCGAGGATTAATATATTTTCAGACATTAACCTGGCCCTGAAGATGAGACCGAAACGTCGGCTCTGTTTTGTAAATAAATTGAAATATAACTGCTTGCTCATTCTTTCTACCTATTTGAATATCAACATTCAGCTATATATTCAATACCTTCTTCAAATAACATTTTATTCAAATATTTTTATAACTAAAAATAAATAAATATCTATCTATTGAGAACAATACTTTAAAAATCAAATAATTATTAATAAAAGTAAAAAAATACTTTCACTTTCTCTATATTTCATATATAAGGTAAGAGAAAGTAAAAAAAATACATAAACAGAGCAACGGCTCACGGCCATAAAATAATTTAGTTGAAATAAAATATTAGAGTTTTGGAGGAATTGTGCTGGGCAAATTATTTAAATCTGATTGAATATTGGCTGGCTACTTGTATAAAGCTAGTAAATTACAAGGGAACACACACACAAACATGGATGCGGACAGCACTGTAAATGAACGGGGGGGGAGAGAGAGAGAGAGACAATAATGGCCACATATTTTTATTCTAATAGGTGCTTTCTCCCACCCCTCTAACCCCATCATTCTAATTAATTAATATTACTAAACGATTTGTTTAAACAATTAAGAATATTTTAAAAAAAAAAAAAAATTAAGTTATTAAAATAATTATCAGCCCCAAAGCATTCTCTATTTTAACTTCTCTTTGATGAACAAAATAATTTATTTTACGTTAGACAAATTAATAAATATTTTATAAAAATTGAAAGGAAAGTACCTGGAGATGTGAAGTGATGGTTGAAATTGATTGTTTGTAAAGTAGAATTTGAGGAATTGGTCCAGGGAGCAAAGGCATCTTTGTTGGATTGTCGAAGAATAAATAAATTTCTTTGCTTTCAGAGGAGTCGAGAAGCGCGGAGTAGTTTGCATTGTAGGCTCCTTGACTGTTGAGCCTCGACTGAGATGCCAAGGTCAGGCGACGGTCGAGGTCGCCGCCTGCTAAACAATCGAATCACGTGACATCAAAATGCAATCCTATTGGCTCAAATATTTTGAAACAATTAAAGGCTAAATTTGAAAAAATAAATAATGGAATATATTGTTATATAGCTAATAGAATTTTTTGAAACTTATTTAATTAAAATATTTATAATTTAAATAATACATATTTCCCAATTATAATACTAGCTGCGCAACATGGTTTTGGCAGGCAGTTTTTTTAAAAAAATTTTTTTTAGCTAAAGTTTATTTCTAAAATTAATTATTATATAAAATAACAATTAACGCATATTCTCTAAGCTTGTTATTTTTTAACTTATTTTAAATTTTTTGCGACTAACATTCATGCTCTTTCCAGGAGCGGATCCAGAGGAGTTTCTCGGAGGGAGAGGGGGGGGGGGTAATCTGGTGGTGTGACTGGTCGCACAGCACACATTTTTTTCTAAAGGGGGTCACCCCCTTTATCTCTCCCCTTGAATTCACCCTTGGCTCTTTTATAAATTATGTCAGTTAATCGATGAATGAATCTAAAATCTCAATAATAATTTTTACTTTTCTCTCTATATACGTATACTCGTATACATCCCTCTCCCCCTAAATGTTATTTATATCATCCCCTCTCTTACAATTTTACAAACCCTTGTAGTGTTATTTTTTGTTCTAAATAATAAATAATCTACTTACATTTGATAGAAAATGATTTATTTGTTTTGTTTTTAACTTAGATATTTAAATTTTCGTTACATATCATGTACAAAATTATTTTAGATATTAAAAAGGGTATAAATGTTGAGTGATGATGATACGAGAGGGAGAGGGAGCAAGATCCCAAATGTAAACAAAATTTATTTACGGTATATGACAATTTCAATGGTTTATTAATCGTTCTATTCCATATGTGAAATCTTTGGACGCCAAAAAACCAATTTCATGTTTTGATTAATTGACATAATTTTGTTTATTGCCTTTTGAAAAATTGAAAGTGTACATGTACCGTACATACGGGCTCGTACATATACAACCCATTCATTAATTAAGTTAATTTAATTTCCTAGTAAATTAATATTAACTACATAGGGAAAGGGTTGGGTATAGTAGATAAATGGATTGTACAAAAAAAAATCCCCTTTGTATAATTTTCTTTATGAGAAAGTATTTTTTGGATTTCATCAAGTAAAAAATAATTAATTTCCTTTAAAAAAAAAAAAATAATTGATGATATAAAAAAGAATCTCTCAATTTTCGAAGAGAATAAAAAAAGAAGCGGATTAAAAAATCTAACGTTTTAATTTTTTTTGTTCCAAAAAGATAAAAGATTATTTTTTTTTTTTTTGATATTCCATTCACTGATAATTGTGTAATTAGTAAAATTTTATTTACAAAAATAATTTTATAAATTGTTGGAAAGATATTTTAAACAAGACACCGTTTGTTTAGCTGTTTGCATATTTAATAATATAATTCAATATTTCTTTTGGCTCAAATTTTCTTTACTATGTACCTAAAGACCGATTGTTCAAAAATTGTGTTAACTAACAACAAGACATAAGAAATTATCTGAAGAATGGAAGGGTACATGTGATTTAGGCATTTATTTTAATTTGTTTTTAATTTTTTTTTACTTTCTCTTACCTCTATATATGTTAATATACTGTATATATAGTCTATAGAGAGAGAAAGTATTGGATTCATATAAAAAAATTTGTTGTCGAGATTTTAATGGATATACACGTTTTCAGGTCCCCTGAATCCAAAAAACTGGTTTTCGCAATATCTGTTTGTGAACAAAATATCTCAAGAACGAAAAGAGCTAGGAGGTTGAAATTTTATATTTAAGTTAGGTACCCACATGAAACGTGACACCGAAGCTTTTGAACAAAATCGACCAAAGAGTACTAGTACTTTACTGATAAACTTTTTCAGTTTTTTTTTCGATTTTCTTTAAATTCGCTCCAAAGAATTTGATTAAAATTCAAAAATAATTATATTTTAGATGCTCTTTAAAATTTATATTCTCATGCTCTCAAAATTTTAAGGCTTTAAAATTTACATTTGTCAATACCCCCAACAGGGAGGGAGCAATTTGAAATTACATTTTCAATTGCAAATATGTAGCCTAGACCCCGGGCTTGGTGTAGGGTTTAGCGGGCTAGCCTTGTATATCAAGGGTTGTGGGTTCGGATCCCAGGCAGTTCGATGATTTTATTTAAGCCATTTGGATACCAAATGATTTAAATAAGAATGCCTCATATATATAGTATATTTAATAACGGTTATCGTATAAAGATTTATATGGCTTAAGTTGTCGAAAATACTGTGTGAATGTGTGTTAAAAAAAAAAATTGTAGCCTATTTTTGAATAAAATTAAAGATTTAGTAGTCTATCATATAATCTAAAGAATTAAATTAGATATTGTGATAAATATCAATATTGATAATCTCAAAAAGCCAATGGAAGTGTGTTCGGATCCCAGGAAATATACAGTATAATTATAGGTCTATCATTTGGATACCAAAAGTTACTGAACTCCAATATATCATATCGTATTTTTATAATGAGTGTATCGTTTATATGGCCTAAGATGCCGAAAATACTTTTAAAAAAAATGAAGAAATTTCGCCTAATTTTTTTTTTTTTTTTTTAAAGAATTTTCCATACAAGCAAAGACGAATAATCACTATTTATATTGACCTATTTATCCGAGATAAACAAAAATATTTTTATTTGTTTAAGTTCTAACCCATCAACAAAAGGCATTCATAATCTAATCTTTTGAAACATCACTCAACTTTGTCAACATACTTCAAACTAAAGCTCTTCACTGTTACTTGTCTTTTTAAATGAACCCCAAAATTCTTGAGTAGACAAGTCTTATATACAAATAAAGCTTTTAACGAGCTATTGATCAAAGCCAAAATGTCCTAGGCCCTGACGCCGTGGAATATATAACACCTTAGCTGCTATAAACAATAATGTCTGCGGTCTTTATATTGAAAATAGCTTTTTTTTTCTTTTTTATTACGTCTTTGCCATATTCCCATGTCATTTGGAAAACAAACTTTGTTCTTCAAAGAAAAAAAAATCCCAAATACTAAAGAACAGAATTCCAGAAGAGAAAAAAAACTATTCAGGAAAATGTTAATGTTATTTTTTATACGAGTAAATAATTATAAAACAAAATCTATCAAAGAAAATTTATTTTACCATGTGGGCATTATCAAAAGACAAAATTAGAAAACGATTATTTATTTCAATAGAGATGTTTTTTAAATACCACTCATAGAGGACAGATTCATTCCTTTGATACCTAGGACTGTCGAGTTTCATTCCTATCCAATGAGTGTTTCTAGATATAAGCAAATTTAAAAAATCTGGTGTGATTGGCGAAAAGCGTAAGGGAAAGTTGTGTACTGTGCTGTCACACCAGATTTTTTTGTCTCGAGATATATTTAGTTTCCCATAGCACCTTAGTTCCAAACTTGCAATGTAAATATTTATACTTGAAATAAACTATGGTTATTTTTCAAAATTTAATTTTCATATTTGGATATTTTCTACACAATAGAGAATCCTAAATAAATACAAAATTTCATAAGTATTGGAAAGAATTTTTTAAAATGTATAAAAAGTTCCAAAGGGAATCGACCCGCTTTTGAATTGAAAATAGCATGCAAATCCCCATAGGGATTTAACATTGGCTCAATGGAACGAAGAGCCGGAATGTGAATTTGAAAAATCTGAACTACTACATCAGTAAAGTGTACTTCAAAACACTTGTGGGAAAAAATGAGAATATACATTTTAAAAAGCAACTAAAAAAATAATTGATTTTTGAATTTTAAACAATTTTGGTGGAGGGAATTTTGAAAAAATCGAAAAAAAAAAAAAAACTAAAGGTACTTCGATAAAATACTAGTACTTTCTGGCCGATTTTGTTTAAAAGCTTATTTTGAGTATCCGGGAGGGTACCTAATTTAAATATAAAATTTCAATCCGGTAGCTCAGTTCCTTCATACTAAAAATCGTTACACACACACAGACTGACACATAGACAGACCAATTTCAGGGACCCACTTTTTCGGATTCAGGGTAACTCAAAATGTGTACTAGGTATATCCATCAAAATCTCGACATTGATTTTTGACATGATCGCAATACTTTCTCTCTATATATATTCCATACTGTATATAGGGTAAGTGAAAGTAAAAATATTATTAATACAAATAATTTTTTAACTAGAATTGTTTCGCGGTTCCCCAGCAACCACAGTTTAAGAACCCCTAATCTAAAGCATGAAGATGGTCTTGACCTAAACAAAAGTACACTGATTTATTAATACATAATAAAAAGAAATTAAAATTAGTTAATATTTAGACAATCTTTAACATGTGTTCATGTTTCGCTGAATCGAAAATAGAGATTCGTCTTTTTATTTGACTACCTTCCAGTAACAAAACACAAGCAAATTAATACAATCCATTTTTTCCTTTTTCGAAAAGTAAAAAAGGTAATGTATTAATTATAAGAATACATGATAATTGGCTGCTTGGCCTACGCATATTATTTATCCCTTGAAACAATCTATAAAATGTATTTAAACCAATACTAGGGAGCCCGAGGGCTTCTTTCTTTCCCCTTGCGGAAACCACACAAATAAATCACAGACAGGAATATATAATCCTCAATTTTGTTGATCTTGTAACCTCTATATATTGTAGATTTGTATAACAAACCTTGAAATTGAACACTTTGAAAGGAGATTAATGAAATAACGAAAAGGCTAAAAAAAAGTCAATCAATTGGAGCGTATTTTCAAAAATGGCTAAAGATACAAGAAAAAAATTTATCTAAAGTGGTATTCGATTAAACTTTATGATTTTAATTACCACAAGACAATAAAATAAGTTATTTTAAAGAAATTAAGTAAAATTAAAACACACCGTTATGTGTTTCAATATATTATTTATTAGTTAAAAACACTTTATACCTATTTCGAAGCATATTGATTTAACTACCGTAATAAATAATTTATTAAAACATATAACCTTGTGTTTTAATTTTGGCTCAATATCTAGTTTTTATAAGTAGTCATAGAATGAATCCTAGGAGAAGTAAATTACATAATGTGTTATGTGTTATTAATTTGATTACTGTAAGATAGGCAACTGTATATGCTTTGTTTTATAAATTGTTTCAGAGAATTTGAGGAATAATTTTGTCTATTTAAAACTTCAGTAGAATCTCTGCAATAATTTCAAAATCTATTAGCGAATTTGGCTGCCTATCCGAGAGAATGAATCAATGACCAATCAAAGTGGTCAATGGCAAATGACAAGCCGAAAATATTTATATTTACATATTTATAGGAAATTGACTATAATTGATTTTCTTTTGATTTATTGCAATATAATATTTATTATTGTATTGGAATGTGTTTACTTCCTATTACCTATATATGTAGGTACATAGGCGCCGGAACTGGGGGGAGTAAGGGTACATTGCCCCGCCCCCTGGCATCCTATAGGAGGGGGCAGAGGAGGGCAATATGTCTTCTTTTATTTCATTTATTTTTAAAAATGATACATTTTTACTTTGAAAAATAAAATCTTCAAATTAAAAAAGAAGAAAATTAAAAATATTTATTTCCTTCAAATATTATAATATAGCATAAAAAATTTTTTGATAAATCACTAGCAAATTTTTTAAAATTTTAATTTTATTAAAATTGTGATTTTATTTAAAATTTTTCAAGCTTTATAGTAGATTTGTTTTTGTTTTATACTATTTGAACATATTAAATTATTTTAATTTTCTAAAAAAATCTTTTTTGCCCCCCCCTGATTCAAATTCGTTCCGCGCACATAGGAGTATTTGTTCAATAAACCCGGACAAAAGTCGAAATCACTAAGTTACTCAAAAGTCTCAATAATCTCATTGTTTCTCAAGCTAGATAACCGGTGCGTCCTAAGGTAGGCTTAAAAATTCCATGGCTCTACACTTGTTTACATACGAGCAGTCGGAACTCAGTCAATATCTAGATCGCATCTCTTTTGATCTAGGCTGCTTCGATTGTGCTAATAGTTTGTATTGCTCTAGTATTTCCGTGTGAATGTTTTACAAGAAAAAGCTTTTGAATATTGCAGAAGGAGGTACGTACTATATTTTAAAACATAAATTGATTCATTTGCAGTCAGAATTTTACATTTACAAACTATTTTACGAAGCCATAATTTTGCCATACATTTTTAGTTCAATTTTCAGACAAAAGCATTTTTGTTTATGTGTCTGATCTTGTCGGGCTATCATTTATATACTGCCTTAAAATATAGTTATTTGACTATTATATACCACTCTTACATCTTCCCCCTAAATCCCCCATTTTGTTTTACAGTTACTTCAAATTAATGAGTAAAAAAATGAATTATTTCAAGAAAAACAAAATGGCCGACTTAAGGGATGATGTAAGTGTGCTATATAATAGTCTAATAACCATATTTTATGCCTATATATAAATAATAGCCAGAAAAGATCAAATACATAAACAAAAATTCTTTTGTCTGATAATTAAACTAAAAATGTATGCCAAAAATTTTGGCTTCGTAATATAGTTTGTAAACGTAAAATTCTGACTGAAAATGAATCAATTTATGTTTTGAAATACAGTATCTAAGTAGTAAGCTCAGAAATTACTATTTCCTTCCAAAAACTTGGGGGGGGGCGGTCGCCCCCATTGTCACCCCCCCTTAAAATAGCTTCCCTGTTTATGGCTATCTTAGGAGGGACCGGTTATCTGTTGAATAGCTTGAGGAACAATAATTTTATTACGACTTTTGAGTAACTTAGTGATTTCGACTTTTGTCCGGGTTTATTGAACAAATACTCCTATGTGCGACGTCCCTGTAATGTATATATACTACATGTTTTGAGGTCCCTTGAGTCCAAAATAGTGGTTTCCGCAACCTGATCTGTGTGTGTTTAAAACATGAAAGATTTGAGCTAGGAGCTAAAAAGTACTAGTACTTTACTTATGTGCTTTTTAAGTTTTTTTTTTTTTTTTTTTCTCAAAATTCGCTACAAGGATTTTGATTAAAATTCATAAATCAATTATTTTTTAGTTGCTCTTTAAGATGTATATTCTCATTTTGCCCTTGAAATCTTTTGAATCACACTTTATTCATGTACTTCATAGGAAAAAGAAAGGAAAAATGTTCGTAACAGAATAAAATAAAAATATTTTCCCATGTTTATAAATTTGACATATTGAATTCAAATTTACCGCACTGTCGAAAACTAAAAATATATGCCGACACAAAAAAACTGGTGTTAAAAGCACAGAACAACTTTCAATTATCAAAAGTAAGAGAAAGTTGTGCGGACAATCACACCAGATTTTTTAATAAGAGGGTAGAAATGAGCGATGCAGCTAAAGTTAATTCTTTATTTATTTAATTCACACAGCTGACGTTTCGGTTTCGTGTTTGAACCATCCTCAGAGCAAACACGGAACCGAAACTTCAGCTGTGTGAACTAAATAAATAAAGAAATAACCTTAACTGCATCGCTCATTTCTTATTATCTCGCCTCTTATTAATATAACATCTCAGCTATAAATTGTTTTTGTAAACAGATTTTTTATTATTAGAGGGTATCTCCATAATGCAAAATGAAAAATAGAACCGAACAAGAACATTACAAAAAAAAAATTGTTTTTCAATGACATATAGGGATCAATGATTCAGCTAAGTGTTGATTATCTTTAAAAAAAAAAATATGTTTTTTTCCATAACAAGTAGAGTATTGACAGGAAGTCTAGATCAGCAAGGGACTCCACTCCTCGTGTAATCGCCCCCTAGGCCAATGCCCATCTAGACTATGTCTTGTCGTACGTGTGAACGGCCTTAATGTATCAATAAGAGGCACGAATGTAAAGTGACTCGGCATCCCTCAGGCACACCACATCTTTGAGATATGAGTCCCATTCACAAAAAGCAATTGCTCTTCCCGGGTTCTGTCAGATATCGCTTGGGGTTCCGCTAGAATTAGTGATGAATAGGCTAATCATATGTAGAGTACAATGGGGGAAAATGGAATATCTCCCCAAGTCAGTGCAGAATGTCTGACTTGGAAAAAAAAAAATAAATAAATAAATTCAACTGAAAATTTTCAGTTCCAGTTCATGGAAATTGTATCTTAAGTTTGATTGCTTTTTATACAAAAAAAAATCTCAAGTTAAATATCAAATATAATTCAATCATATTCAAAAAGAGAAGAATAAACATATCGCCTGCTGAGAATCAGCGGCGAAAGTACGAAAATTCAATTTTTGAGTTAAGCCTACCAAACGTTGTTAAAACGTCTTCCCTTTTGAGTGCCTAAGTGGCGAAAATATATTTCCCTTCTTTGCTATTGATTCTGGCCTATTTATTTGTGCCCGGATATTTAAATGTATGTTCAGTGGAGTGACCCGCAAACCGGGCCGTGCGGCCAAAAAGCTAAACTGATTTTGACAAAAGATTGTCCGCAAGGGAGGAAAAATTAGATTCCTCCTAAATAAGGTAAAAAGATTTTCACAGTAACAGAAAAAAATTTTAGATAACGCGGCAAAAATTGTTTCCCTATAAAAACAAGGTAAAATGATTTTTAAAATAACAAGAAAAAATTTTTTCCGCAAGGCGGCAAAAATTTCGTTTCCCTAAAAAAAAATAAAAAAGGTAAAATGATTAGATTATTAAAAAAAATTTTCGCAGGACCGCAAAAATTTCGTTTTCGGCCCTGAATGGGGCCCCGAAAAAAGGTTGCGGAGGCCCAGCTAATATACGTTACGCCACTGTATGTTTATAAAATTTTCAAAAGCCTTTTCTCGAATTGTTGAATTTCAAACTTTCGCCGCTATCATTCATTCTCAGCAGGCGATATGTTGGATTGATGAATAGGAAGACAATTGATTGATAAAAAGCAGATAGGATCATTTCACAAGAGAAGTTTCTAAAGCTCAATTAATTTTGTGCATGTTAATAAATACATTTGTCTTATCCATCCTTTTAGATAATAGAATAAGGAAGGTGATTATTCCCTGCAGTTGGGCAATTTGATTTTGACCAGTTATATATATTAAGGATCAAAGGGCGTTGGATCTTTTCTTCTTTTTTTTTTTCTCTCTCTTTTTTATGAAATAGTATGCCCTGGTCATTTCTTTGGGAAAATGTCTGGCTGCGTGTTTTCCCGGCCATTATCCCTGGAGGGCCTGGAGGGGAGAGTCTGGAGCGGCGGCGGCGGGGGAGCCCTTCGCATAGAGAGAGAGTTCAAAGCTCCGGGGTCTGGGGTGTTGGTTATATGTGTGTATAGTGGTGGGGAGTGGAGGGGAGGCCACGTGCCTGCCTCCAGGATTCCAGACAAGCTCTCCCACCCTACTCACCACGACGCCCTCCTCTCTACGTTTCCCGCCATTTCGTTTCCCGCCAAGCCGAGCCACCCACGAGGCGGTGGCGGCGGCGTCGACTGGAGGGGAACGGCAAGGTTTAGGTTCAGGGCCCTTCTACACATACCATCTGCCGCCACTCTCTTTCTCTTTCTCTCTTTGTATTTCTCATATTCTTTTTCTCTTTCTTCTTATTCTTCTTCTTCTTAAAAGTGAGAAAATTCCCATTTCGACGCCATTTTGTCCTCCCCCTCCCATCCCTTGTGGAGATATCTGAGGTCACCACCCGACCAACTAAATTATTAAAGTTATTATTTACTTTTAATTTAATACGAAACTAAAGTAATGTAAATAGTTTTGAACGAAAATAATAATCACCTGTCTCTTAAACCTGAAGCGTAAATTAAACAAAAAAAAAAAATCTATTCCTAATTAAACTACCAGGTATAATATAACAACCAGTGGCTTCATTTGGGGGGCAGGGGGACATTATCCCCCCTCCCCCAAGGGCTCTGATTTTTATAAAATTTTATATTATTCTTATAAATAAAATATTTCAAAATATATCTATGAGTAGGCTATATAAAAATTAAACAATTAATTAAATTAAATATCGGTGACCAAATTTGAGTATCTATTTGTATGTAAATTTGAAGAAAAAAGTTTGCCCCCCTCCCAAAAAAGTTGTAATGACGCCACTGACAAGACAGCTGTGCGATCGATACCAATAATAGGACTAATTTCCGTATCGAAATTATAGATGGGCGATGTTATGCACGAAGGAACCAAGCGCCATTAACCTAAATCTGAGATAAAGGGCAATTATTTTTTTCTTGTTTTATACATGCACAGAGTAATAATGTTGCGATTTAAATAAAGAGGTAGATCTTTTTCCCTACAAGATGGCGGTCTTATCTCAATTTCATTCATAATGACGCTTGGTTCCTTTATGCATAACATCGTCCAACTAATCCACATTTTTTCCCATGTAAACAAAAGAAATGTTGGTTTAGAAAATATATGAATAAATATGTAAGATGACAAGAAGCAAACGAACTGGTTTTAAATATAAGTTTATTCTTGTTAGCAAGTTCCCAAGGGTGCGTGTGTAGCGCCCCCTTTAATTAGACAGCCAGCTTTGCTTGTCTGTTTCAAGGACAGCGTTTTATTGACATTAAACCCTTTCAATATTTAATAACACCCAATCGTTGTTAAAACAGATTGAATATTATTTATAAGTTGTAAATTTAAAATTTCCCATAGAAATTATTTACTCTATCCAAAGAAATTTCCAATGGGTGTCAAAAATTTGATGTAAAAGATTTAAATCTCAAAAAATGATGCTATTCTCTAGACAAAGTTTTAACAGCGACGTTAACATGTTAGCTTTTATTTCAAAGCTGTCAAAATCATAACCATAATTTTTATGTTAAAAGCGCTATTTTTATGCATTAAATACGGCGTTAAAATATTAAAGCACTTCCTAGACATAATATGTTTTAACACTATCGCAGAGGCGTACCGAGGCAGTTGGGGGCCTGGGGCGGCACTAGAAGATGGGGCCTTATATTGAATTTTTTTTTTTTGGGGGGGGGGGCTGCTCATCTTTAAATATCCCTCTTCTCCATACATAAAAATATTTTTAAAATACCGTATATTCCTGAACCCCAAGGGTCCCGGGGCCTCTCGAAGAGAAATTTTCATTAAATTTTGTTTTTACTTGTGCCCTGAGGGCCCCAGGGCCTCTCAAAGAGAAATTTCCATTAAATTTTGATTTTTTTAACTAAATTTTTCGGTTTTTATTTGAGCCCTGAGGGCCCCGGGGCCTCTCAAAGAGAAATTTTCATTAAATTTTGATTTTTTAATTAAATTTTTCGGTTTTTATTTGAGCCCTGAGGGCCCCGGGGCCTCTCAAAGAGAAATTTTCATTAAATTTTGATTTTTTAATTAAATTTTTCGGTTTTTATTTGAGCCCCTGAGGGCCCCGGAGCCTCTCAAAGAGAAATTTTCATTAAATTTTTTTTTTATAAATATATGGGGGCCTATGCCGGCTCGGGGCCTGGGGCGGACCGCCCCCCCCGCCCCCCCTCGGTACGCCACTGCACTATCGACTAAATGCACTTCGGTTTTAAAGTTTTTGCTTATATAAATTTGAAGCAAGGAAGTGTTAAAATGAATTAACGCTGTTTACAGATGTTAAAAATTAACGTTTTTGCTTAGAGAATAATCTGAAAGCATGATTAAATTTAAACTTTCAACCGTATTATGCATAGGCGCCGGAACTGGGGGGGGCACGGGTACATTGCCCCCCTGGCATCCTACAGGGGGGGGGCAGGGGGGCAAAATTTCTTCTTTTATTTCATTTAGTTTTAAAAATGATATATTTTAAAATTTTTTTTATTTAAATTTAAAAAAAATTAAAAAGTAAGAAATTTTTTTTATTTTATATAGACCTATTGTATTTCTAAATTCTAAATACATTTTATATGGAATTAAAATAATAAAATTTAGATAACATGAAAACTTGAGACTTTATGCCTTGAAAAAAAAAAATTAAAATAAAGAAAATTAAAAATATTTATTTCCTTCAAATAGTAAATAACAAATCTACTATATAGCCTAAAAAAATTTTGATTAAATAATTTGCATATTGTTAAACTATATATTTGTAAAAGTTAAATATAAAGGACTACAGACTATTTAGTGTAGTTGATTAACAGTTATAAGAAGAAAAAAATGAAACGTCGATTTATTGATGATTATTTTAAAAAGAAACAGGTAAGAATGGCCGTAGGCCTACTCTTAAAACTTATTTTTCTTCGCCAAAAATATACGTACGCTAAAAATTTAATAAAAAAATGAAAATTTCTTATTATATCTGGTTCTTTCGTAGGCTCTTTAGAAAAAGGAAGCATTAGCACGGGTAGTCCTTTGCACCATGAGCATCGCCCTAGTACCAGCAGTAACATTTCTTCCACAAACACCATAGGTATTAATATAATAATTTCAAAAAATGAGTCATTATGCTTGTTTATTGTTTTGTTGCCTTGCTCAGAGATCGGAAATTCAATTAAATAATTTATTCATTTATTTAACAGAAAACATCGCCGATGATCCATCTGCTCCTGTAAAGAGTGTTTCTTTTGCTTTTACTAAAAACACACACGAA
>JAKCPI010019444.1:0-10536 GCA_023213315.1 Euborellia annulipes
TATATCAATATTAGGACGATACAAAACAAAAATTTTAGAATTTTTTTTGTGTATTATTTCAAGATAAAAATTTTATTTCAGTTGATGTTAGTATGCTTGCAAATAGTTGATGTTAATAGCTTGCAGGACTGATGATGGCAATGAGCCGAAACTGTCTTAACCGGTATGCAGTCGCCAATAAAATTTAAAAAAAATGAAATATTGATTTATTTTGTTATAATTTTCACATTAAACATCAACCGAACAGTAAAATTCCTTATCTTGAAATAATTAATAAAACTGTTCCCTTCTAAGTGTTTTTATTATTTAGGTTTGGCCAAAAATTTTAATTCTCTTCCTCAAAAAAAAGAACAATTTTCTGGCTACATACAATTTCTTATCCAATCCAAATAATTCCCTTTTCTCTCCGAGATCCTCCGAATCAAGTCAAATTTCGTTAGTAAATTAGATTAAAAATTGAATTAGTTGGCTTAGAATAAATGACTCGTGATAATTGCATGTTGTGCCACGGGCTACTTTAGCAAAAGGGCCGGATATTAGTCATCCTTTTACAATACATCTAGGTAATTTTTTGCACTTTATTTGTAAGGGAAAGACAATTTTATTGCTAGGGGATCAGGCCGTTGAACTCGACTTTCTTTTTTTTCATTTATAATTTCGTTGGTATTTCGTAGAATTTTAATAATCGATGCATGCATGCGCTTAGTCAGTAACTGCATTATTCATTTTATTGTAGATTCTTTCGAATTTAGTAAAACTAAACAGAAATTTATTTTCCCCTTTTTTTTTTATCACTCCCCTCGTCAGCTATAAAATTTAAAATAAAAATTCAATTTTTTACTTTCTCTTACCTATATGTATATGTTTATATATATGAATATGCATAGGCGTAGCCAGGGGGGGGGATTGGGGGTTCAAGCCCCCCCTCATGGGACCCAAACCATGATATAACTAGATACTTAAGCTTTATAATACAGAGTAAGAGAAAGTAAAATATAATAATTTACTCTAGCTAAAAAAAAATCTAAAATGATTTATAAATACCCTAAAATAATCTTAAATTTTTCAAATGTTTGAAAAAATTTTCTTGAACCCCCCATCAAAATTTTCTGGCTACACCAATGTATATATGGTATATAGAAGTATCAAATTTTTATAATTAGGCCTATATTCTTTATTTATTTTCGAAATTTTACAATTTTCAACCAGATACCTGAAAAATTTTTAAAGGATTCTCTCTCTTATATCAAAATAATTTATTTTTTTGAACTATAAAATTTCCCATTTTTATGGCGAGAGGTGAGAGGTTTTAAAAATCATAAAAAGTTCGAAAATCCTAGGTAATCCGAAAATATTTAGATTAAAATTTATTATTAATTATATATTATTATTATTATCAGAATCGAATATTGAAATTATTATTATTTATTAAAATTTATTATAAGCAAGCCTTAAAAAAAGGAATTTTTTCTAATAGCCTATTTTTCCATCAAATCAATTTTCGACTGAACCCTGAGAAGCCTGATGAAAACACCAACTCTACCGAAATGTTGTTTTTAATAAGTCAAAAGTATTTTTATTTATTCAACTCAGTCTATCTTACTATGTATTTCAAAAATTTATTTGAACTCATTGTGCTACATATATTAATATGTTTGAATGTTCATTTATATTCGTTTAGGCTTCAATATAATTATTTGAAGATAATGATAAAAATAAAAAAATTACATGACATTTATTAGAGTATATGATAAGTGAGAGCGAAACGTCGCTCATTTTATTATATTAAGGCCATAGATTAAAGTTCTTTTTCACCTGGGTGCATATCACTTTTAGTAAACTTTTAAAAAATTTATTTCCCTTCTCTAGGTGTGTATATAAAAATTACCTTATAAGAGTTTTTAAGAAGAGCAAAAAAAAAAAGTAAAAACTGAGAGGGTTATAGAGTAGCTCTATAAAAAGGTCATATAATTTTTGAATTATTGATCTAAGTTGTCTCATCACGAATATTCTAAACAGAGAGCGAAGGAGTTTGTTAAAGTCTTTAATGATGCGCCTAATTATTTCAATATAAGTTTCTCAAACATTACTTGTTTACTTTCCTCTTAACTTAACAGGAATAAAGGCAAATTACTCTTCGGGAGAGGGAGAGAGAAAAAAAAAATAGCTTGACTAAATAGCTCAATGAATGAGGGAAAAATATAAAGTGAATTAAATGCTATTACTTGGTTCTTATTTGCCCAAACCACAAATAAAAAATAAATAAGTGAATATTAAAAATTCGTTTGATCTGTAGCCAAATATTTATTAGATGAAAGAAGCCGGAATAAATAAGTAATACTAATTTTTTCCCGTACATCATGGAATTTTATACCGTAGAAAAAAAATTGATTTCTAGAATAGTTGAGAATTTTTTTAATTTCGAAAGAAAGGAGTTTTGAACTCTATTAGATGATGGCAAAAAATAAAAATCTGGTGTGATTGATAGCAACTTTCCCTTAAATATTTTCAATAGGCTAGTTATATTTGTATTAGAGTGAGGTGATATTTTTTTTTTTTTTTTAATCAACGGCATCAAGCGAGATGAAGAGAAAAACGCTACCAAAATATAATAAATCATTAAGTAGAACTGAGGGACTTTGAGCCCCGGAGAGGTGTCTCAAAAAACAATGTTTATAATTAAAAATTACTTAATATTAATCAAATGAAAAATGTTATTATTAAAATATTAGATACTCACAAGAAGAGAGAATTGGAATTTGGAGTCATGGAAACGGGCTAGTACTGAAGAGGGACGAGATTTGAGCTTTAGGAAGGCATCATTTGACTTTCTCTGACTTTCTCTGTCCTGGAGATAAGATACAGCAGGTATAAGAAAACAGAAAAAAAAATATTTCTCTGTTTATATATCGCCTGCTGAGAATCATAGAGGCGAAAGTCCGAAATTCAACAATTCGAGAAAAGGCGTTTGAACGTTTTATAAACATATTCATTTAAATAGCTGGGCAACAAATTAATAGGCCAGAATCAATGGCAAAGAAGGGGAATATATTTTCGCCACTTTAGCACTCAAAAGAAAAGACGTTTGGTAGGCTTAACTCACAAATTGAATTTTCGGACGTTCGCCACTAACAAGATTCTCAGCAAGCGATATGTAGGGGTGAGTCAATTGGGCTGCCTAATGAGTAGATGTCTTTCAAAAACTAAAAGGTAAACTTAATGTTCGGCATGGTATAAAATCTTATTTACTCCCTGGATCATTTGATTTTAAAATATTAAATATAAATGAAATTTTATATTTATTTTAAGTCAAACATATTCTTTTGCAGGATTTCTTAATGTCTAATTTATTAAATACTGTATTTATCAAATAAATATATACTACTGAAATCAAGGTAATTATATGAAGAACGTCGAGATTTCAGGCCTATTAGTTCAGGAGCGACATTTCGGTTCTTAGTTGACACAATCTTCAGTTCGTTTAAAACAATTAAGGTCCTAAAGAACTACTAATTATAAATTTAATTGACTAAATTAGGTTTGCAGTATGGCATTATAATGTCATCTTCCTATATGGACCCTGTTACGCATTAATGTGTCAAGCCCCAAAAAAATTAAAAATTGAGTTAAGCACGGAATATTGTTCCAAATGCTATAATTAATAGTATTTTTTTATGAAATATGTTCTAAAAAAATTTATATTTAATGTTACTTGCATAATTGACAAAAAAAATTATATATAATCCAATGAAAACAAAAAACTTTAATGTTAATTTTCTCAAAATTCGGTAGGTGACGCTTGCACACTAAGGTCCATATATAGGATTTCTTGCTATTTGTTAAAATGTTAAGAGTTAGAACTTTGACTGTATTTTATCGCATTGGTGGGGATTTTTACCAAGTAATATATTCTAATGACGCAATCCCAAAAATAAAATAATAATAAAGTATGAATTAGTGGTGGGAAAATTAGCATAAAGAAGGGAATTAATGAAAAGTAGGATATTCAAAGTTTGATGAGTGGTGGCATATACAAAGTAGAAGATAAACTTTAGTTATTCCTTTTAAGTGTAAACATTAAAAAAAAGGAAACTAGCAATATAGTATTTTGGGAAAGACTAAATATTTGTACGGCTCTCTTTCAGCATCCCCTGTCCTCCCACCCTCAAAGGCACTTATCCGTTGATGGAATAGGACGTTTGTGAAAAGGGATCTTTTTTCCAAAATAAACAGAAAATTAAGCAAACGGAGAGCGAGAGGGAGATTATATGATTTCTTTGTCACGTTTCCAGAACAACTTTCCATTATTTGAAAGTCTGGCTTATCAAAATTTTACTAGGGATGCGATTATAATCTTTATTTATTATTCGGATTCAAAGAAGTTAATTTAAAATTTTCTTTTTTTTATTATTAAAACCTTTTATTAATCATTGCAGTTTTTTTTATAGAAATGAATTAATCTTTATTAAATGTTTATCTTCATTTATAGCAAGAGTGTGGATATGAATTCTTATTTGCCCTCATCCTTTGGAAAAGAGGTCTCGAACAATAAAATTTATTTAACAAGACTGTGAGTGTTGTTTATTGAGGTATTTTGAATACTATTATCTTATTCAAATATATAGATCTCGAAAAATATTTAACAATAAAATTTATATTACCTAACAATTAATTAAATAAGAGCCCTCGGGCCTTGGTTTAGTGGTTTATGTGCTGGCCATTTGTACCAAGAGTCGCGGGTTGGCATCCCGTCTCATGCGACAATTTATTTCAATTGGATTGATTACCAATCCAATTATAATAATAGAAACGGGGTCTAAATTGCCTTAAATGCCGAAAAAGACCTTAAATGAAATAAAAAAAATAATCCAAGGTGTCGAAAAAGTTTTAAAAAATATTTTTAATAGAAATAATGTTTAATTAATTTTGACTCTATTAAAGAAAAAATTACAGTAATGTATAAAAATTAGTATATACTAGCTGAGTAGCTCACTCTGGCTTTCTTCCTTCCGGGTTATTATTATTTATTTATTTTTTAAGGTCTTTTTCGGTTTATTTTATTTTAATCTCTTGATATTTCGTGTATAAATTTACCTAGTATACATATATTAAATAGTATTGATGTTTAATACAATATATGCCTATTTATATTAGCCTAAAGGAAAAATTATTTGTAGAATATCGATCAAATAATAAACGATTTATATTTAAAATTTTCTATTAGAAGGCGCTATCATTTTCTGGTTTAATTTGTTATTGACCATGGATATAAATTCACAGACCTAAATTCAAGATAATAATAAAAAAAATTTTAAAAATACTAAACTGATATCATTTAGTAATATTGAAACATGAAATAATTAGTAATTATCATCTTATCGTGATCTTTCTAGTTGGACAATTATCTAGATCATTTGATAAATAAGTAAATAAATATTTAATTTTAAGCAAAATATTAAAAGAGGTCAATCGGTCATATGTTATCTATTAACCACTCTCAAGTTATATGTAATTGTTTTTAATTTTTTTAAAAAATCATGGTTATGTGGCCATCATATGACTTTATCGTAATTATGAAATATTAACAAATATCTTTATTATTTTCTTCTAAACAAATTTTGTTTGTTTTTTAAATATTTTTTCTCCGTTATTATTCCGATCACGTCATAAGAGATAAAAGAAAAAGGCCATTGATGTTAAGGTGTCGAACTCAAAATAATCATTTTTTTATAAATTCTTGCATAGTTTCAGGTATATGGTTCAAGGACTGTAGCTAGGGGGAAGATATGGGAGTCCATACCGCCGAAATTTTCCCCCCACTTATCAAAAAAATAAAAATATAGAGTGAAAAATGTAGTGTTTAAATTAGGGTCCGACCGAAACAAGATTTTCAGCCGAAACCGAAACCGAATATTCGGCCTCAACCTTAGTTTCGGCCGAAACCGTAACCGAAACCGAAACTTGTATTTCCTATAAAAATTTTTTTTCATTTTATCTTTTTTTTTTTGAATTTTTTTTCCCTCCCGTGAAAATCATTTTACCTTTTTTTTAGGGAGACTAAATTTTTTTCTCCCTCAAGTGCAAATTATTTGACCTTTTTTTTTTGCATGCGAGTCTCATCCCATCTTTTCAAACTCAGGTTTCGACCGGCCGAAAGGTTCGGCTACTTTTTGGCCGAAACCGAAACTACGGCCGAAACCTTGATTTTTGGCCGACGGTTTTTTGGGGTTAAAAAAATTTCATCCAAATTTTAGACAATCTCATTTCCGAGAAAATTTTACATGCAAATTTTTGGGGACTAAATTTTTCATAATTTGAATATTTTTTTAGTCATAGGATTAGTCGTTCCAGTATTTCTCTCATAAGTAGGGCAAGCTAAACTTTAAATTAAAAAAAAAATCTGGTGTGACTGGCGCACAGCACACAACTTTCTCTTACCTTCGGTAATCGAAAGTTCTGTTCTGTGCTTGTCACACCAGATTTTTTGTGTCGACATATATTTAGTTCCCGACAGTACGGAACATATGAATTCAGATGTAAAATTTATAAGTATGGCAAAATATTTATATTTTGTTGCCATGGCAACCATTTCTCCTATCTTCCCTATGAAATACAAGAGTAAAGTGGTCTTCAGAAGATTTCAATTGCAAAATGAGAATATACATTTTAAAGATAATCGAAAAATTAATTGAATTTTGAATTTTTAAAAAAATCGTTGGAGCAAATTTTGAGAAAATCGAAAAAAACTGAAAAAATACATCAGTAAAGTACTAGTACTCTTTGGCCGATTTTGATTAAAAGCTTATTTTTCCGGTCCCGGGAGGTGTTTAACTTAAATATAAAATTTCAACCTCGTAGCTCAATTCCTTCATGCTTAAAATTGAACACACACCCACACACACACCCCCCACCCACACACACCCACACACCCACCCACACACACACCCACCCACCCACAGACAGACCATGTCGCGAAAACCACTTTTTTGGATTCAGGGGACCTCAAAACGTGAAGATCCATCAAAATCTCGACATCGAATTTTTGACATGAATCCAATACTTTCTCTCTATATATATTACATATATACATAGGTAAGAGAAAGTAAAAAATTAAATGATATGATGAAGAAATGTCAAAATTTTTATATATTTTATATATTTATATATTTTTTAATTAAAAACCGATTAAATACATGACCTACGGTTTCAAATTTTTATACTGTATTCATATCATTACTCTAAAGTTTTTTTTTTTTTTTTTTTTTTTTTTTTTTTAAAACATTCACACTTTTTCTCATTCACACTCAGATTCACACACACATTCACACGGTCTTTTCGGCAACTTAGGCCATTTAAGACTTTTACGATAACCGTTGAAATAAATATATCTATTGTGGGGTCCAGGCATTTTTATTTAAGTCATTTGGTATCCAAATGCCTTAAATAAAATTATCGGACTGCCTGGGATCCGAACCCGCGACGTTCGGTATAGAAGGTAGGCACGCTACCAACTACTCCAAGCCCCGTGGGCTACTCTAAAGTTCAAAATACATTGAAAAAAAAAATTTTTATCAAAATGATATTTGCTAATTTTTTTTTCATAACAATATCTAAAGGCGGTTACACATGTAACTGCACACTTGACAAGCATGCATGGGCAATCTTTTTTGCACCGTATGTACAAATTCACCAAATGGCACAAGCATCCTTGTGCAAGAAATATCTTATGCCGAAAATTAACCTAAAAATGTCAAACTCGAAAGGATATTTATTCGGAAATAATAAGAAATAGTCACTTGCTTTAAAGAGATACAATAAATATTAATATTTAATTTGAAATTTTAAGTAAATTAATATATATATATATATATATATATATATATATATATATATATATATATATATATATATATTAAATAAATATCATATGTCAAGACGTCTATTAATGCTTGTGCATGATTAAAATTCTTTCGAGCATCAAGCGGCTTGCACAATTAAAATACTTGCGCAAAAATCTCCTACAGACGCTACAGTTTGCTTGTACAAAAAGATTGCACATGCATGCTTGTCAAGTTTGCAGTTACGTGTGTAGCCGCCTTAAGGCTTTTTTTTAATTTTTTTTTTTTTTTTTTTTTTTTTTTCGGTATGGGTGACCACAATTATTGGTGACTATGGATATAATTTAAATAAATTTCAACTCAAACGGGAAGCTTACAACGGATATTTACGGGTATATCTTAGAGCCATTACATTATCTTTACCTACCTAATGGTGGGGATAGTTAAAAAAAAAATAGATTATTATTTAACCACTTATGGAATATTTCCAATTTTATCTGTATTCAATATTATTATTTACTTTTTTTTTATGTAAGCTTATATATTTGTTTATCTATTTATTTATTTATTCATCCATCTATTTATATAGTATTGAATTTGCTCGATTCTTACGCCTACCTTTTGGAACATTGATTTTATTAGCAATCACTCACTCCTACCACATAAGGTCAAATGATTACTGTGATGCCAATAAAAAATAAACTAATATAGGCAGAACATAAAATAAATAATAAAAATGTGGTGGCAAGATGTGGTTATATTTTAATAATTTAAAAAAAGGATTATGATAGCACGATGAAATAGAACAGAGGTGACGTTTAATTGAAATAGTTGGGGTTGTTTAAGTTTATTATAACTCTAAATTCGTTATCGTGGTTCAACTCCCTGTAGTATCCTATTTTTTCGACAATTTGAGTTAATAAATATTAATTATTTAAGTATTTTTTAAAAATAAATAAATATAGCCTATATTTTAATTCTATTTTAGGCCAAAGGGGTAGATAGTATTTTAGAAAAAAAAATTAAAACAGACTAAATAAATAAAGAATTAATAATAAATATCAATTAAATATTTTTAGAATATAAAATATTTAAATGTATACATTTATTATTACCGGTTCTGTATTTTTTTTTATTAATGAATTTTATTTTTAACTTTAATATCCCCCTCGATATTTTTAAAAGACATTTATGGGAATTTATTTTCATGAATTTAAATATAAGCTTATATATAAAACGCAAAGAACTTAATTTTAGTTTAAAAATCCTATATAGTATATAATATATATCACGAAACAACAATCAACCAAAGTACTTTATTTTTATCGTGACTTAGGTAATTAGATTCCAATATACATATGTAAACAAGCCCCATTCAAATTAGTTAGAAAAAAAAAACTGAATTTCTATACGTTATAAATTAAGCCTAAAATTTAAATTATGATATGTCAAAGTTTATTAGTATTCCCCCTCAACTTTTATTAACTAATTGCTTTTACTACTAGAACAATGAAGGTAGGGAAATGAAGAAAAAAAATTTAATCAAATTAGAATCAATAAGTTTTATCATTTATTCATAATAAGTAATTAAAGAATTAATTTGATTTCCATTAATACAAAGGGAATTTAATTGTATAATGGAAGAAATCTAAGGATTCGATTTTTACTGGAAATAGCATGCGATCTATCTATTTAATTATTAATAATAGATATAAGCCTATAACTTTTTTACTACCCTTCTAATAGAGGAAGTTTGGGAGGTAAGATGCAGGGGATCGACCGCCCAATTACACAAAAGGGGTAATGAATTTCTAAGAATCTATAGAGGGCCTACTAATCTGAATTACTTTTCAAATTGTTTTTTGGATCTCTCCTAGAAGGATGATCATGTAATCATACTAAGAAAATTTGATGAATAACTACAAAATATTTATTTATTTTTTTTAAATTTTCATTTATGTGATTGTATATGTTAAAGACAAAAAGAAATTAGATCTTTTTCCATGTCCATGAGGCGGGGTGGGGAGCAGAGAAAAGTTTTTTTTTGTTGAAAATCATACTAATCCATATCTATCTTTAATAAATGAGTTTTTTTAAATATTTTTAACTCCATTTTTACTTTTTTTAATCTGTGCGCATTTACCAGGTATAAGGTAAACACCTCAGTAATGGGCCAGAATTTTTAAATTAATTTAAATAAATATAGACGGAGTAAAGTAAACACCCCGTAATGGGCCAAGGACCAGTAGTTGGCCATTTTGAAAAAGAAGATTAAAAAAATAAGAATTCAGTGGGATATTTTGAAATGATTGCATATACATATAATAAACAAATTGTGTCTTATGTGTATCTATTCCGATAATCAGTGCAATCTGTTATATTGATGCAAAAAAAATTTTTTTTAATGAATACATCAATACAACGGTGTGCGGAATTGATGCAAAGAAGACACAACTTGTTTATGTATATGCAATCATTTCAAAATATACCACTGAATTCTTATTTTTTCATCTTCTTTTTCAAAATGGCCAAACTGGTCCTTAGCCCATTACGAGGTGTTTGACTTTACTCCGTCTATATTTATTTAAATTAATTAGTACCCGTTATGATTAAAATAAATTTTATAGCTTAGTACTGGAAGAGTGGAAGAGAGACCTCTACCTCTATTCTATGGACATGTGTTAATAATCATAGCCAG
>JAKCPI010019445.1:0-11099 GCA_023213315.1 Euborellia annulipes
TGGCTATGATTATTAACACATGTCACCTTAGAATAGAGGTAGAGGTCTCTCTTCCACTCTTCCAGTACTAAGCTATAAAATTTATTTTAATCATAACGGGTACTAATTAATTTAAATAAATATAGACGGGAGTAAAGTAAACACCCCGTAATGGGCCAAGGACCAGTAGTTGGCCATTTTGAAAAGAAGATGAAAAAAATAAGAATTCAGTGGTATATTTTTGAAATGCTTGCATATACATAAACAAGTTGTGTCTTCTTTGCATCTATTCGCACACCGTTGTATTGATGTATTCATCAAAAAAAATTTTTGCATCAATATAACAGATTGCACTGATTATCGGAATAGATACACATAAGACACAATTTGTTTATTATATGTAATATATGCAATCATTTCAAAATATCCAACTGAATTCTTATTTTTTTAATCTTCTTTTCAAAATGGCCAACTACTGGTCCTTGGCCCATTACGGGGTGTTTACTTTACTCCGTCTATATTTATTTAAATTACCTTTAAAAATTCTGGCCCATTACTGAGGTGTTTACCTTTTACCTGGTAAATGCGCACAGATTAAAAAAAGTAAAAATGGAGTTAAAAATATTTAAAAAAACTCATTTATTAAAGATAGATATGGATTAGTATGATTTTCAACAAAAAAAAACTTTTCTCTGCTCCCCACCCCGCCTCATGGACATGGAAAAAGATCTAATTTCTTTTTGTCTTTAACATATACAATCACATAAATGAAAATTTAAAAAAAAATAAATAAATATTTTGTAGTTATTCATCAAATTTTCTTAGTATGATTACATGATCATCCTTCTAGGAGAGATCCAAAAAACAATTTGAAAAGTAATTCAGATTAGTAGGCCCTCTATAGATTCTTAGAAATTCATTATACCTTTTGTGTAATTGGGCGGTCGATCCCCTGCATCTTACCTCCCAAACTTCCTCTATTAGAAGGGTAGTAAAAAAGTTATAGGCTTATATCTATTATTAATAATTAAATAGATAGATCGCATGCTATTTCCAGTAAAAATCGAATCCTTAGATTTCTTCCATTATACAATTAAATTCCCTTTGTATTAATGGAAATCAAATTAATTCTTTAATTACTTATTATGAATAAATGATAAAACTTATTGATTCTAATTTGATTAAATTTTTTTTTCTTCATTTCCCTACCTTCATTGTTCTAGTAGTAAAAGCAATTAGTTAATAAAAAGTTGAGGGGGAATACTAATAAACTTTGACATATCATAATTTAAATTTTAGGCTTAATTTATAACGTATAGAAATTCAGTTTTTTTTTCTAACTAATTTGAATGGGGCTTGTTTACATATGTATATTGGAATCTAATTACCTAAGTCACGATAAAAATAAAGTACTTTGGTTGATTGTTGTTTCGTGATATATATTATATACTATATAGGATTTTTAAACTAAAATTAAGTTCTTTGCGTTTTATATATAAGCTTATATTTAAATTCATGAAAATAAATTCCCATAAATGTCTTTTAAAAATATCGAGGGGGATATTAAAGTTAAAAATAAAATTCATTAATAAAAAAAAAGTACAGAACCGGTAATAATAAATGTATACATTTAAATATTTTATATTCTAAAAATATTTAATTGATATTTATTATTAATTCTTTATTTATTTAGTCTGTTTTAATTTTTTTTTCTAAAATACTATCTACCCCTTTGGCCTAAAATAGAATTAAAATATAGGCTATATTTATTTATTTTTAAAAAATACTTAAATAATTAAGGTTGTTCGGATAGTACATCGTAAGTCATAATAGAATCTAAATTTTTTTTTTAAATAAAATTAAAAATTTGAATGCCAAAATTCCTTATTATAATTTAGTCGTGACCTATCATAGTTTATAATTGGATTAAGTCAATAATTTAATTACCAAAAATAATAAATGAATGACTTTCGACTTGAGCAGTATTTCACGTAATATAGAACTGGCAACATTGCATTCATCAGCTATCTATTTTAAATCTTAAACGCCTTAAATTTTATTTTATTTAATATATTACAATGTTTAATGCAAATCAGTTTAAACACAATGGACGATTTGCGAGAAAAAATATTGTAAAATTGAAAAAAAAATGTAACTGACATAGAGATAAGACACTTATGCTATGCGACGTTGCCAGGCTGGTCTGACTCTCGAGAATTCATTATTTTTAAATATTAGCGACTGTCATTTTGGAGAATTTTTTGACTTTCTTGTTAAAATATCTTTAAAAGCGGTCGGCAGAAACTTTTGGTTTTATTTTTAACATATTCCTCGGAAGTGAATTAATAAAATGTAAGTTTTTTTGTTTTTATATCAGTTGCACAGATGCCTATATAATTCGATATGTGTGCGTTTCGTCGTTATTCCCCATAGGCTACATGTTAAATTTCAATTTTTTAAAAATTAATTACACGATAACCCTGTGTCAGATCTGCTTCAAAATTTTATTTTATACGTATTTGATAGTGATTAATAACATATTAAAAAATTAGCTTTTAATCTACCAAAGTGCTTTAATGTCCGAACAACCTTAATATTTATTAACTCAAATTGTCGAAAAAAGAGGATACTACCGGGAGTTGAACCACGATAACGAATTTAGAGTTATAATGAACTAAAAAACCCAACTATTTCAATTCTGCCCTATTTTCATTGTGCTATCATAATCTTTTTTTAAATTATTAAAATATAACCACATCTTGCCACCACATTCTTATTATTTATTTTATGTTCTGCCTATATTAGTTTATTTTTTATTGGCATCACAGTAATCATTTGACCTTATGTGGTAGGAGTGAGTGATTGCTAATAAAATCAATGTTCCAAAGGGTAGGCGTAAGAATCGAGCAAATTCAATACTATATAAATAGATAGATGAATAAATAAATAAATAGATAAACAAATATATAAGCTTACATAAAAAAAAAGTAAATAATAATATTGAATACAGATAAAATTGGAAATATTCCATAAGTGGTTAAATAATAATCTATTTTTTTTTAACTATCCCCACCATTAGGTAGGTAAAGTTAATGTAATGGCTCTAAGATATACCCGTAAATATCCGATGTAAGCTTCCCGTTTGAGTTGAAATTTATTTAAATTATATCCACAGTCCCCAATAATTGTGGTCACCCATACCGAAAAAAAAAATTAAAAAAAAAGCCTTAAGGCGGCTACACACGTAACATTAACTGCAAACTTGACAAGCATGCATGTGCAATCTTTTTGTACAAGCAAACTGTAGCGTCTGTAGGAGATTTTTGCGCAAGTATTTTAATTGTGCAAGCCGCTTGATGCTCGATTGAATTTTAATCATGCACAAGCATTAATAGACGTCTTGACATATGATATTTATTTAATATATATTAATTTACTTAAAATTTCAAATTAAATATTAATATTTATTGTATCTCTTTAAAGCAAGTGACTATTTCTTATTATTTCCGAATAAATATCCTTTCGAGTTTGACATTTTTAGGTTAATTTTCGGCATAAGATATTTCTTGCACAAGGATGCTTGTGCCATTTGGTGAATTTGTGCATACGGTGCAAAAAGATTGCCCATGCATGCTTGTCAAGTGTGCAGTTATATGTGTAACCGCCTTTAGATATTGTTATGAAAAAAAATTTAGGAAATATCATTTTGATAAAAAATTTTTTTTCAATGTATTTTGAACTTTAGAGTAATGATATGAATACAGTATAAAAATTTGAAACCGTAGGTCATGTATTTAATCGGTTTTCAATTAAAAAAATATATAAATATAATAAATATATAAAAATTTTGACATTTCTTCATCATATCATTTAATTTTTTTGTTTAGCTTGCCCTCGGGCTTGGTGTAGTTATAGCGTGCTTGCCTTTTAAACTAAGTGTCGCGGGTCCTGATCCCGGACAGTCCGATGATTTTATTTAAGCCAGTTGGTATCAAAATGCCTTAAATAGAATCATCGGACTGCCTGGGATCCGAATCCTCGACCCTTGGTATACAAGACATACGCGCTACCAACTACGCCAAGCCCGAGGGCAAAAAAGTTTAGCTCTATTTTTAAACAAATAATTTTTTTTTTTTTTTAAACTATTTTGCTTTAATTGAAGTTTATATACTAAAATAAATGACCTAAGCCCAGAGGAAAGGATTTGAATGATCAGGATGATTCGCCATCCTCTACGAATAAATTTTAAAATATTTTTTATATTTCTAACAACCTTTAAAATTTAAACACTACATTTTTCACTCTATATTTTTAATTTTTTTGATAAGTGGGGGGAAAATTTCGGCGGTATGGACTCCCATATCTTCCCCCTAGCTACAGTCCTTGAACCATATACCTGAAACTGTGCAAGAATTTATAAAAAAATGATTATTTTGAGTTCGACACCTTAACATCAATGGCCTTTTTCTTTTATCTCTTATGACGTGATCGGAATAATAACGGAGAAAAAATATTTAAAAAACAAACAAAATTTGTTTAGAAGAAAATAATAAAGATATTTGTTAATATTTCATAATTACGATAAAGTCATATGATGGCCACATAACCATGATTTTTTAAAAAAATTAAAAACAATTACATATAACTTGAGAGTGGTTAATAGATAACATATGACCGATTGACCTCTTTAATATTTTGCTTAAAATTAAATATTTATTTACTTATTTATCAAATGATCTAGATAATTGTCCAACTAGAAAGATCACGATAAGATGATAATTACTAATTATTTCATGTTTCAATATTACTAAATGATATCAGTTTAGTATTTTTTAAATTTTTTTATTATTATCTTGAATTTAGGTCTGTGAATTTATATCCATGGTCAATAACAAATTAAACCAGAAAATGATAGCGCCTTCTAATAGAAAATTTTAAATATAAATCGTTTATTATTTGATCGATAATTTTGTATTCTACAAATAAATTTTCCTTTAGGCTAATATAAATAGGCATATATTGTATTAAACATCAATACTATTTAATATATGTATACTAGGTAAATTTATATACGAAATATCAAGAGATTAAAATAAACCGGATCTCTTGATTGGGGTCGTTTACGGGACGTCAATTGAAATAAATGGAGATGAGTTTTAAATACCGAAAAAGACGTTAAAAAAAAAAAAAAAATTTCTTGAGTTGAATGGCTGTAGATATTCAAATTAGAAACAGGAACGGGAGCCTTCTCAGGAACAGCAGCCAGGATAAATAATAAAAATCTATATTTCGTTGCCGACGTTTCGGGTGCAAGTCGCACCCATCCTCAGGGCAAGCAAAATTGTCAAAATTTCGTACAAGTTGATCGGTACTTAAGAATAAATGTTTATACATGTATTCGTTAGTATGTACAGCAAAGAAAAACTATTGCAAAGCGTTTTTACAGGCACGACATTCAAATAGCAAATGTATTCGTTAGTATGTACAGCAAAGAAAACTATTGCAAAGCGTTTTACAGGCACGACATTCAAATAGCAAATGATTTGCTATTTGAATGTCGTGCCTGTAAAAACGCTTTGCAATAGTTTTTCTTTGCTGTACATACTAACGAATACATGTATAAACATGGAATTTATTCTTAAGTACCGATCAACTTGTACGAAATTTTGACAATTTTGCTTGCCCTGAGGATGGGTGCGACTTGCACCCGAAACGTCGGCAACGAAATATAGATTTTTATTATTTACCCTGGCTGCTGTTCCTGAGAAGGCTCCCGTTCCTGTTTCTAAAAAAAATAAATAATAACCCGGAAGGAAGAAAGCCAGAATGAGCTACTCAGCTAGTAGGCTATATACTAATTTTTATACATTACTGTAATTTTTTCTTTAATAGTGTCAAAATTAATTAAACATTATTTCTATTAGAAATATTTTTTAAAACTTTTTCGACACCTTGGATTATTTTTTTATTTCATTTAAGGTCTTTTTCGGCATTTAAGGCAATTTATACCCCGTTTCTATTATTTTAATTGGATTGGTAGCCAATCTAATTGAAATAAATTGTCGCATGAGACGGGATGCCAACCCGCGACTCTTGGTACAAATGGCCAGCACATAAACCACTAAACCAAGGCCCAAGGACTCTTATTTAATTAATTGTTAGGTAATATAAATTTTATTGTTAAATATTTTTCGAGATCTATATATTTGAATAAGATAATAGTATTCAAAATACCTCAATAAACAACACTCACAGTCTTGTTAAATAAATTTTATTGTTCGAGACCTCTTTTCCAAAGGATGAGGGCAAATAAGAATTCATATCCACACTCTTGCTATAAATGAAGATAAACATTTAATAAAGATTAATTCATTTCTATAAAAAAACTGCAATGATTAATAAAAGGTTTTAATAATAAAAAAAAAGAAAATTTTAAATTAACTTCTTTGAATCCGAATAATAAATAAAGATTATAATCGCATCCCTAGTAAAATTTTGATAAGCCAGACTTTCAAATAATGGAAAGTTGTTCTGGAAACGTGACAAAGAAATCATATAATCTCCCTCTCGCTCTCCGTTTGCTTAATTTTCTGTTTATTTTGGAAAAAAGATCCCTTTTCACAAACGTCCTATTCCATCAACGGATAAGTGCCTTTGAGGGTGGGAGGACAGGGGATGCTGAAAGAGAGCCGTACAAATATTTAGTCTTTCCCAAAATACTATATTGCTAGTTTCCTTTTTTTAATGTTTACACTTAAAAGGAATAACTAAAGTTTATCTTCTACTTTGTATATGCCACCACTCATCAAACTTTGAATATCCTACTTTCCATTAATTCCCTTCTTTATGCTAATTTTCCCACCACTAATTCATACTTTATTATTATTTTATTTTTGGGATTGCGTCATTAGAATATATTACTTGGTAAAAATCCCCACCAATGCGATAAAATACAGTCAAAGTTCTAACTCTTAAGATTTTAACAAATAGCAAGAAATCCTATATATGGACCTTAGTGTGTCAAGCGTCACCTACCGAATTTTGAGAAAATTAACATTAAAGTTTTTTGTTTTCATTGGATTATATATAATTTTTTTGTCAATTATACAAGTAACATTAAATATAAATTTTTTTAGAACATATTTCATAAAAAATACTATTAATTATAGCATTTGAAACAATATTCCGTGCTTAACTCAATTTTTAATTTTTTTGGGGCTTGATACATTAATGCGTAACAGGGTCCATATAGGAAGATGACATTATAATGCCATACTGCAAACCTAATTTAGTCAATTAAATTTATAATTAGTAGTTCTTTAGGACCTTAATTGTTTTAAACGAACTGAAGATTGTGTCAACTAAGAACCGAAATGTCGCTCCTGAACTAATAGGCCTGAAATCTCGACGTTCTTCATATAATTACCTTGATTTCAGTAGTATATATTTATTTGATAAATACAGTATTTAATAAATTAGACATTAAGAAATCCGGACTTAAAATAAATATAAAATTTCATTTATATTTAATATTTTAAAATCAAATGATCCAGGGAGTAAATAAGATTTTATACCATGCCGAACATTAAGTTACCTTTTAGTTTTTGAAAGACATCTACTAATTAGGCAGCCCAATTGACTCACCCCTACATATCGCTTGCTGAGAATCTTACTTGTTAGTGGCGAAAGTCCGAAAATTCAATTTGTGAGTTAAGCCTACCAAACGTCTTTTCTTTTGAGTGCTAAAGTGGCGAAAATATATTTCCATTCTTTGCTATTGATTCTGGCCTATTAATTTGTTGCCCAGCTATTTAAATGAATATGTTTATAAAACGTTCAAACGCCTTTTTCTCGAATTGTTGAATTTCGGACTTGACACTATGATTCTCAGCAGGCGATATATAAACAGAGAAAATATTTTTTTCTGTTTTCTTATACCTGCTGTATCTTATCTCCAGGACAGAGAAAGTCAAATGATGCCTTCCTAAAGCTCAAATCTCGTCCCTCTTCAGTACTAGCCCGTCTCCATGACTCCAAATTCCAATTCTCTCTTCTTGTGAGTATCTAATATTTTAATAATAACATTTTTCATTTGATTAATATTAAGTAATTTTTAATTATAAACATTGTTTTTTGAGACACCTCTCCGGGGCTCAAAGTCCCTCAGTTCTACTTAATGATTTATTATATTTTGGTAGCGTTTTTCTCTTCATCTCGCTTGATGCCGTTGATTAAAAAAAAAAAAAATATCACCTCACTCTAATACAAATATAACTAGCCTATTGAAAATATTTAAGGGAAAGTTGCTATCAATCACACCAGATTTTTATTTTTTGCCATCATCTAATAGGAGTTCAAAACTCCTTTCTTTCGAAATTAAAAAAATTCTCAACTATTCTAGAAATCAATTTTTTTTCTACGGTATAAAATTCCATGTTGTACGGGAAAAAAATTAGTATTACTTATTTATTCCGGCTTCTTTCTTCTAATAAATATTTGGCTACAGATCAAACGAATTTTTAATATTCACTTATTTATTTTTTATTTGTGGTTTGGGCAAATAAGAACCAAGTAATAGCATTTAATTCACTTTATATTTTTCCCTCATTCATTGAGCTATTTAGTCAAGCTATTTTTTTCTCTCTCCCTCTCCCGAAGAGTAATTTGCCTTTATTCCTGTTAAGTTAAGAGGAAAGTAAACAAGTAATGTTTGAGAAACTTATATTGAAATAATTAGGCGCATCATTAAAGACTTTAACAAACTCCTTCGCTCTCTGTTTAGAATATTCGTGATGAGACAACTTAGATCAATAATTCAAAAATTATATGACTTTTTTATAGAGCTACTCTATAACCTCTCAGTTTTTACTTTTTTTTTTTTGCTCTTCTTAAAAACTCTTATAAGGTAATTTTTATATACACACCTAGAGAAGGGAAATAAATTTTTTAAAAGTTTACTAAAAGTGATATGCACCCAGGTGAAAAAGAACTTTAATCTATGGCCTTAATATAATAAAATGAGCGACGTTTCGCTCTCACTTATCATATACTCTAATAAATGTCATGTAATTTTTTTTTATTTTTGAACATTATCTTCAAATAATTATATTGAAGCCTAAACGAATATAAACGAACATTTAAACATAATATAAACATTCAAACATATGTAGCACAATGAGTTCAAATAAATTTTGGAAATAGTAAGTTAGACTGAGTTCAGGGCCGGAACTACGAGATTTTTTAGGGGGCAAAATTTAATTTGCCGCCCCCTCCTTAAATTTTCTATACAAAATTCATATCATTTTACCTTTTTTTAGTAAATCTTTCTTTAATTGCCGCCCCCTGATATCTGCCGCCCGGGGCACACGCACCCACTGCCCCCCCCCCCTAGATCCGGCCCTGACTGAGTTGAATAAATAAAAATACTTATGACTTATTAAAATCAACATTTCGGTTGGTGTTTTCATCAGGCTTCTCAGGGTTCACTCGAAAATTGATTTGATGGAAAAATAGGCTATTAGAAAATTCTTTTTTTAAGGCTTGCTTATAATAAATTTTAATAAATAATAATAATACATAATTAATATATAATTAATAATAAATCACATGTATAATAAATTTTAATCTAAATATTTTCGGATTAACTAGGATTTTAGAACATTTTATGATTTTTAAAACCTCTCACCTCTCGCCATAGAAATGGGAAATTTTATAGTTCAAAAAAAGAAATTATTTTGATATAAGGGAGGATCTTTAAAAATTTTTCAGGTATCTGGTTGAAAATTGTAAAATTTCGAAAATAAATAAAGTATATAGGCCTAATTATAAAAATTTGATACTTCTATATACCATATATACATTTGTTGTAGCCAGAAACTTTTGATGGGGGGTTCAAGAAAATTTTTTCAAACATTTGAAAAATTTAAGATTATTTTAGGGTATTTATAAATCATTTTGGTTTTTTTTTAGCTAGAGTAAATTATTATTTTTTACTTTCTCTTACTCTGTATTATAAAGCTTAAGTATCTAGTTATATCATGGTTTGGGTCCCATGAGGGGGGTTTGAACCCCAATCCCCCCCCCCCCCCTGGCTACGCCTATGCATATTCATATATATAAACATATACATATTGGTAAGAGAAAGTAAAAAATTGAATTTTTATTTTAAATTTTATAGCTGACGAGGGGAGTGATAAAAAAAAGGGGAAAATAAATTTCTGTTTAGTTTTATTAAATTCGAAAGAATCTACAATAAAATGAATAATGCAGTTACTGACTAAGCGCATGCATGCATCGATTATTAAATTTCTTCGAAATACCAACGAAATTATAAATGAAAAAAAAAAGAGAGTCGAGTTCAACGGCCTGATCCCCCTAGCAATAAAATTGTCTTTCCCTTACGAATAAAGTGCAAAAAATTACCTAGATGTATTGTAAAAGGATGACTAATATCCGGCCCTTTTGCTAAAGTGGCCCGTGGCACAACATGCAATTATCACGAGTCATTTATTTTAAGCCAACTAATTCAATTTTAATCTAATTTATTAACGAAATTTGATTTGATTCGGAGTGATCTCGCAGAGAAAAGGAATTATTTGGATTGGATAAGAAATTGTAGTGTAGCCAGAAAATTGTTCTTTTTTTTTGAGGAAGAGAATTAAAATTTTTGGCCAAACCTAAATAATAAAAAAAAATTTAATTAGAAGGTTTTATTAGATTTTATTAATTATTTCAAGATAAGGAATTTTACTGTTCGGTTGATGTTTAATGTGAAAATTATAACAAAATAAATGAATATTTCATTTTTTTGATTTTATTGGCGACTGCATACCGGTTAAGACAGTTTCGGCTCATTGCCATCATCAGGCCTGCAAGCTATTAACATCAACTAATAGCAAGCATATTAAACATCAACCGAACAGTAAAATTCCTTATCTTGAAATAATTAATAAAAAAAATATTAAAATTTTTGTTTTGTATCGTCCTAATATTGATATATCAGAATCGAAAGGTAAAATTTATAAACATGCTTAAGAATAACAATAGCATAGGCGCCGGAACTGGGGGAGGCAAGGGTACATTCCCCCCCCCCCCCTCCTGGCATCATAGGAGGGCAGAGG
>JAKCPI010019449.1:0-15048 GCA_023213315.1 Euborellia annulipes
ATAAAATGTATTTAGAATTTAGAAATACAATAGGTCTATATAAAATAAAAAAAATTTCTTACTTTTTTTAATTTTTTTTTAATTTAAATAAAAAAAATTTTAAAATATATCATTTTTAAAACTAAATGAAATAAAAAGAAGAAATTTGCCCCCCCCCCTGCCCCCCCTGTAGGATTGCCAGGGGGCAATGTACCAAGTGCCCCCCAGTTCGGGGGAAAAACGCCTATGGGCGCTCCTCTGAGCAATGCGATCTTCCTATCGATCGATGTCTGCTTGCTTACTGGTTGCCTGCATGTCAGGCGGTTTGTCATTTAGATTATTTGAGTCGAGACATGAGTCAGTCGTTTGGGCTTCTTTCTCAATCTCTCTCTCTCGTGTCTTTTTTATTGTGTGTGCAAATAAAACGTTCATCCCCCAAACTCGTTATTCCCCGACTGGTCATCATATTATTACGGTAATTAATCTTTTCATATCTCATTTGCATTATGAATTAAATTTCTGTTTTCAATTTTTTTTTTTCTCTCTTAAAATATGCTTATAAAATTATCCAATTTTAAATACAACGCTATGATGGACTCGTGTACCCCAGGGTGGAGGGTGAGAAAGGGTGTAAATCACCCCTTCTAATAAACAGTAGGGGTTTTTCTTCAGAAATTCTTAACTTTTACTCTCGTCAATGGGATAGAAATAATTTTTTTTTTCACTGTCTGAATGGATTATTTTCTTATACAGTTTCTCCACTCGCCTCCTTTAATTATAAGTTTCATCAAGTCAGTCGATTTTTTTTTAAACTTGTTTTTACTATTTCGTTCCTGTTGGAATTTTTCTATTTTTTGTGATTATTCATTTTCCGTGCTATGAGTTTGTTTGTTATCCTCTCTTGAAATATTTTAATTAAAATTAGAATTTTTACTTCAATTCATTCAGATAAAAATATTAAATATTTCTTTTTATTTAAATGTATTGTATTTAAATGTATAAAAAATAATTTTTTAACTAGTTACTTGATTTGTTTTTAATTTGAAAGCTATAATTACTTTTAGACTAATCTAATAAAAAAGTTTTTTTCTTTCCGATCGGTAATGTAGTGTAGTAATAGGGGGTGTTTTTGTTTTTTTAGAGGTGGTGGCTTTAAATAGTCATTGAATCAAATAAATTATATAAAATTTTTTATCATTTAATTTAAAGAACAGACAATTTCAAAATATCTAAATTTTTCTAATAAACTACTCAATTATTCATCCCTTTATCAATTAATAATTAAATATGTCAAGAGGGATGGAGGGGGGCAAATTACTTGAATATACTCATCTATTCTTTTCTATAAAATTTTCCATCAAAATCACTCAATTTTTTTTTTTTTATTAGGAACATTTGTTAAAATAATAAAAAAATTGCATCAAAATCTGGTGTGACTAGCACACAACTTTCTCTTACCTTCGGTAATCGAAAGTTGTGTACTGTGCTTGTCACACCAGATTTTTTGTGTCGACATGTATTTAGTTTCCGACAGTAGGGTACAATTGAATTCAAGATGTAAAATTTATAAGTATGGGAAAATATTTATATTTTGATACCATGGCAACCATTTCTCCTATCTTTTCTATGGAGTACAAGAGTAAAGTGGTCTTCAGAAGATTTCAATCACAAAATGAGAATATACATTTTATAGAGAATCTAAAAATAATTGATTTTTGAATTTTAAAAAAATCGTTGGAGCAAATTTTGAGAAAATCGAAAAAAACTGAAAAAGTGAATCAGTAAAAGTGCTAGTACTTTTTGGTCGATTTTGTTCAAAAGCTTCGTGTCACGTCCCATGGGGGTGCCTAACTTAAATATAAAATTTCAACTTCCTAGCTCTTTTCGTTCTTGAGATATTTTGTTCACGACACACAGACACACAGACAGACACACACACGACAGACCATGTCGCGAAAATCACTTTTTTGGATTCAGGGGACCTCAAAGACGGCAGAAGATCCATCAAAATCTCGACATCGAATTTTTGACATGAATCCAATACTTTCTCTCTATATATATATTACATATATACATAGGTAAGAGAAAGTAAAAAAAAAAAACAAACCCTTAAGAAAATTAAAAAAAAAACAAAAAAAAAAAAAAAAAACGAATTATACCTTTCAAATTAGAAACAAATCAATTAGGCTACTTAAAAAATATTTTTTAATAATCCGTTATCATAAAAGGTATTTCTAAATATTCGATAAACATACTATTGATAATAAACTTTTATATTTAAACATAGGAAAGGAAGGATTACGGGAAAATAAAACAATTATTTAATAAAATAATCTTTATTGAATATTTAAAATATGTAGATAGAAGAGGATTAAAAACAAAAATATTTCTTTGTTTCAGAGAAGAGAGCAAATCCATCTGCGTCAAAGGCCCAGTCGATTGAACTCATCTCTCCAAAGTGCCTCTTCCCCAGTACGATTCTGTTTGTGAGAATAAAACATCACACGCACCCCCTCCACAATCAAAAAGGTATTTATAATTTGCATATTTCACTTGAAGAAAGGGTTAACATTATTTTTATATTTTCTTTCTTAAAACATATTTATAAAATTATCCTTTGTCTTAAAATTTGAAACCAGAGGGTGTAAATGCGTGTACAGGGAGGGACAATATTAAGTTCCACTCATGCCTTTTATACTTCTGATTGTTTCATTGTTTTTATAAAAGAACATGAAAATATTTATTGGAAATTTTCTAGATTTGAATCATGTAAGTTTCCAATAAAAATATATAATATTTTTTTTTTTAAATAATGAAATAATCACAAGTAGAAAACGCATGGGTGTTACTGAATATTGCCTCTCACTGTATATTTTTCCTTCTCATTTATATATTAATATTTTTCCTTAAAAATAGGTGATGATAGAGTCAGAAAAAAAAACAAGGCCATTGCAGCCAAATGTTCTTTTATTTCAATTCTCGACCTCACGGCTGACGTTTCGGCCCGAGGTCTAGGCCATCTTCATACATACCTAGTACAAAATGTGAAATGCATATATTAAAATTAGCACGCAACACACCTCCAATGCAATTACAATTAACAATATTTATGAAAACATACCCGGCTGGCAATAATCAAAAGTGTGGAATCTTCATACATTTATATTAACAACTGTGTCAATTTTAAACAGGATGAAGTCTTAAAATATTATGTTGGTACAATTAGCCACTAATCTGTCACCAATGAGTAAAAAATTGTAGTGTTTTTATAATAAATTATAAATGATAAATAAAAAGTCTGGTGTGACTGGCGCACAGCACACAACTTTCTCTTACCTTCGGTTATCGAAAGTTGTGTTCTGTGCTTGTCACACCAGATTTTTTGTGTCGACATATATTTAGTTCCCGACAGTACGGAACATTGGAATTCAGATGTAAAATTTATAAGTATGGGAAAATATTTATATTTTGTTACCATGGCAACCATTTCTCCTATCTTTTCTATGGAGTACAAGAGTAAAGCGGTCTTCAGAAGATTTCAATCACAAAATGAGAATATACATTTTAAAGAGAATCTAAAAAATAATTGATTTTTGAATTTAAAAAAAAATCGTTAGGGCGAATTTTGAGAAAATCGAAAAAAAACTGAAAAAGTGCATCAGTAAAGTACTAGTACTCTTTGGTCGATTTTGTTCAAAAGCTTCGTGTCACGTCCCAGGGGGGTGCCTAACTTAAATATAAAATTTCAACCTCCTAGCTCTTTCCGTTCTTGAGATACAGACACACAGACAGACCATATAGCGAAAACCACTTTTTACTTTCTCTTACCTATGTATATATGTAATCTCTATATATATAAAGAGACTTGTGACTAACTGACTGACTGACTGACTAAGTGATGACAACGCCCAGCCTAAACTATAATACCTATAAAGTTGAAATTTGGCATGTAGATTACATTTGGGCCCTAGGCGTCATTTAAGAAGCCATTTTTCGAAATTCCCATTTTAAGGGCCCCAAATGGTCATTTATGGGTAAAATTTTGACTTTACAATAATTTCTAAACCAAAAAAGATATCGATTTGGTTTCTTCGCTAAAACCTTCTTTAGATAAAAATCTAAATTGGGTGTTTCAGGGTTTTTTAAATTCGGCCCCTAAGTACCCCAAATCGCCAATTTAGGGAAAAACAATATATTTAAGGGTAAAATTTTGATCTACATTAATTTCTAAACCAGAAGAGATGTCGATTTGGTTTTTTCACTAAAACCTTCCTTAGATAAAAATCTAAATTGGGTGTTTCAGGGTTTTTTGAAATTCGGCCCCTAAGTACCCCAAATCGCCAATTTAGGGAAAAACAATATATTTAAGGGTAAAATTTTGATCTACATTAATTTCTAAACCAGAAGAGATATCGATTTGGTTTTTTCACTAAAACCTTCCTTAGATAAAAATCTAAATTGGGTGTTTCAGGGTTTTTTGAAATTCGGCCCCTAAGTACCCCAAATCGCCAATTTAGGGAAAAAATTTTGATTTTACATTAATTTCTAAACCAGAAGAGATATCAATTTGGTTTCTTCGCTAAATGCTTCCTTAGATAAAAATCTAAATTGGTTGTTTCAGGGTTTTTTGAAATTCGGCCCCTAAGTACCCCAAATCGCCAATTTAGGGAAAAAATTTTGATTTTACATTAATTTCTAAACCAGAAGAGATATCAATTTGGTTTCTTCGCTAAAACCTTCCTTAGATAAAAATCTAAATTGGTTGTTTCAGGGTTTTTTGAAATTCGGCCCCTAAGTACCCCAAATCGCCAATTTAGGGAAAAAATTTTGACTTTACAATAATTTCTAAACCAAAAAAGATATCAATTTGGTTTCTTCGCTAAAACCTTCTTTAGATAAAAATCTAAATTGGTTGTTTCAGGGGTTTTTGAAATTCGGCCCCTAAGTACCCCAAATCGCCAATTTAGGGAAAAAATTTTGATTTTACATTTATTTCTAAACCAGAAGAGATATCAATTTGCTTTCTTCGCTAAATCCTTCCTTAGATAAAAATCTAAATTCGTTGTTTCAGAGTTTTTTGAAAATCGGCAGCCCCCCCCCCCCCCGAAATTTTTAATTCTTCTATTTCTTTAAATATGAACATGATTTTTTGGATTTAAAATTCTTGAGTAAATATCTTTCAAGTGGTTTAAAGTTTTTTTTTTTTTTTAGCCCCCCCCCCCCTGAATTTTAAATTCTTCTATTTCTTCAAATATGAATATGCTTTTTTGGATTTAAAATTCTTGAGTAAATATCTTTCAAGTGGTTTAAAGTTTTTTTTTTTTTAGCCCCCCCCCGAATTTTAAATTCTTCTATTTCTTCAAATATGAACATGCTTTTTTGGATTTAAAATTCTTGAGTAAATATCTTTCAAGTGGTTTAAAGTTTTTTTTGTTGTTTTTAGCCCCCCCCCCGAATTTTAAATTCTTCTATTTCTACAATTATGAACATGCTTTTTCGGATTTAAAATTCCTGAGTAAATATCTTTCAAGTGGTTTAAAGTTTTTTTTTGTTGTTTTTTACCGCCCCCCCCCCCCCCCCCCCGACTTGAGTAAATATCTTTCAAGTGGTTTAAAGTTTTTTTTGTTGTTTTTAGCCCCCCCCGAATTTTAAATTCTTCTATTTCTACAATTATGAACATGCTTTTTCGGATTTAAAATTCTTGAATATATATCTTTCAAGTGGTTTAAAGTTTTTTTTTTGTTGTTTTTAGCCCCCCCCCCCCGAATTTTAAATTCTTCTATAGTAAATATCTTTTTAAGTGGTTTAAAGTTTGTTTTTTTTAGCCCCCCCCCCCCCCGAATTTTAAATTCTTCTATTTCTTCAAATATGAATATGCTTTTTGGATTTTAGATTCTTGAATAAATATCTTTCAAGTGGTTTAAAGTTTTTTTTTACCCCGCCCCCCCCCCCCCCGAATTTTAAATTTTTCTATTTCTACAATTATGAACATGCTTTTTCGGATTTAAAATTCTTGAGTATATATCTTTCAAGTGGTTTAAAGTTTTTTTTTTTTGTTGTTTTTAGCCCCCCCCCCCCCGAATTTTAAATTCTTCTATTTCTACAATTATGAACATGCTTTTTCGGATTTAAAATTCTTGAATATATATCTTTCAAGTGGTTTAAAGTTTTTTTTTGTTGTTTTTAGCCCCCCCCCCCGAATTTTAAATTCTTCTATTTCTACAATTATGAACATGCTTTTTCGGATTTAAAATTCTTGAATATATATAGAGAAAGTATTGGATTCATGTCAAAAATTCGATGTCGAGATTTTGATGGATCTTCACGTTTTGAGGTCCCCTGACTCCAAAAAAGTGGTTTTCGCGACATGGTCTGTCTGTGGGTGTGTGTGGGTGTGTGTTCAATTTTAAGCATGAAGGAATTGAGCTATGAGGCTGAAATTTTATATTTAAGTTAAACACCCCGCGGGACCGGGAAAATAAGCTTTTAATCAAAATCGGCCAAAGAGTACTAGTACTTTACTGATGTACTTTTTCAGTTTTTTTCAATTTTCTCAAAATTCGCTCTAACGATTTTGATTAAAATTCAAAAATCAATTATTTTTTAGATGCTCTTTCAAATGTATATTCTCGTTTTGCCCTCAAAATTGTTTGAAGACCACTTTACTCTTGTACTCCATAGAAAAGATAGGAGAAATGGTTGCCATGGTAACAAAATATAAATAAAAAAAAAAAAAAAAAAAAAAAACTCGTTCAATCCATTAATTCAAAAAAAAAAAAAAATATAAATATTTTCCCATACTTATAAATTTTACATCTGAATTCAAATATTCCCTACTGCCGGGAACTAAATACATGTCGACACAAAAAATCTGGTGTGACAAGCACAGTACACAACTTTTGATTACCGAAGGTAAGAGAAAGTTGTGTGCTGTGCGCCAGTCACACCAGATTTTTTTGGATTCAGGGGACCTCAAAACAAAACGTGTATATCCATCAAAATCTCGACATCGAATTTTTGACATGAATCCAATACTTTCTCTCTCTATATATTAACATATATATAGAGGTAAGAGAAAGTAAAAAAAAAAGGATTAGGAGAATGACGAAGGAGAGAGGGGAGAATAAAATTTCTTTTTTTTTTCCTCTTGATCATTTCTCTGTTTTGCTATGAGCGAACCACAACCTGAATGTTGTCGCTTCCTTTGCAAAAATCCACCCTTTTGATTATTTCCAACCGGGTATGTTTTCATAAATATTGTTAATTGTAATTGCATTGGAGGTGTGTTGCGTGCTAATTTTAATATGTGCTTTTCCCATTTTGATAATCGGGCCGAAATGTCAGTCGTGAGGGCGAATAAAAGAATATTTGGCTGCAATCGTCTTGTTTTTTTCCTGACTCTATCATCATTAAGCATATAGCAACAGATCTTTATCGATTAAAAATAAGTGTTAAAAAAAAAAATCATTTATCAATTTTTTATTTTTTTGTAAACTCTCTTTTTCTACACATAAATACACGAATCATATTTAATAAGAAAAAAATAATTATTTTTATCTTTTACAGAGGTGGTTCTTGCTAGAGGTCGACTTCTCCCTCCATTATCAATCTTGACGTTTGAGCATCAACTTCTCAGCGCACTTCGCGTCTTTCTTTCTCCATTAAGTAAGTCCTGATCATCAAATTTTTTCAATTTTTTTTCATATCACAAATAAGAATTACATTTTTCCAGGGGAAGGTCATTCTCTCTCTCTCTTTCTTTCTTTCTTTCTTTCTCTCTCTCTCTCTCTCTCTCTCTCTCTCGGGTATAAAAGCCCCCTCATTTTATACCATAATTTTTGATCATCATTTAAAGATAGAAGTCTGTCTCTCTTCTCTCTCTCTCTCTCTCTCTCTCTTTAGATTACTTTTTGTGAGTGATTGTAACTTTTCTAAACATTTCTTGATTAGGGGTCGTCCACATATTATGTAACGCCTTAGGGGGGGGGGGAGGGTGTGGACTAAACGTTACTAATTGTGAAATGGGGGACCCGGGGGTGACATAACAATTCAAAATTGAATTTATAAAATTTTTTGAAAAACAAAAGGTCGAATGATTTTCAGAACAGGGAAAAATGGAATGATTATTTGAGTCACGAGGGAAAATTTACTAAAAAAAAAAAAATTTAAGGGCTTTGTGGGCATCTATGGCCATTTAGACCCCTTTCCTATTTATTTAAATTGATTGGTAACAAATTCAATTGAAATTAAAGAGCGGAAATCATAATTTCTTTAGATTACTAGTTTTTATAACTTGTTCAATTTCTTCTCGGGGGGGGGGGGGGGGGGGTCGATCGCCTTCCCCCCCTTTAATCCGCCTCTGGGTCCAGGGGCCCGAGCCAGAGTAGGGGAGGGGCGATTTGTGCAGTTGCCGAAGGATTTGCTTTACATGAACGATTTTGCTGAATAATGTTTTGAATGATTTTTTAAAAATTTTATAGCCCTCGGGCCTTGCGTAGTTGGTAGCGCTCCTGCCTTGTATACCAATGGTCGAGGGTTCGTATCCCAGGCAGTCCTATGATTTTATTTAAGCCATTTGGATACCAAACGGTTTGAATAAGAATGCCTGGACCATAGTCTTAAATGGCCTAAGCCGAAAAGACTGTGTGTATGCCAGGGGTGTATATAGAAATTTTTTTAGGGGGGGGGGGGCTGAACTCAAAAATTTTTCTGCGGAAAATTTTTTGTAACGAAACTAAATTTTTTCCGCCACTTTTGTTTTTGCGGAACCAAAGTTTTTCACTTTGAGGAAAAAAAATTTTTTACAGGGCTATATTTTTTTGCACTGCGGGGCCGATCAAACATTTCGGGGGGGGGGGGGGGCGAGATCCCCTAATATTTGTAAAATTTCGGGAGGGGGCCCCCTCGGCCCCCATATGTCTGTTTGAATGGGAAAAAAGTGTTTGTTAATAAAAAAAAAAAAAAAAAAAAAATTATAAATATTCGAAAAATAAGTTCAAATAAGCATAAAGGGGAAAATAAGCATGAAAACTCAAAAAAGCAAAAAAATGCAGTCTCAATGCACGTAGTTTTTCGTAATTCGTGTAGATATTAAATATCTAATGGTTGCTTATAAAATTCAGCAATAAGCATTTTGCTTAAAATCCGGTCTCTAGTTATAAATTAGTAAAAAATTTAAATATTCTATTTGCAAATAATATTAATAAGATCAAGAATTTATAATATAAAGGGAGATCTTTTCCATTGCATTAAAAAATAATGTCTGCAAAATTTGAATTCATTTGCAAAACAGGAACACGAGGCCCATCGCCTTTCAAGTTTGAAAATTTTCTTAAAACATTCCCTTTGATTTCCTCCACAAGGGACTAAATTAATTTTACATTAAATTTAAACATTTTAAATTAAACTAGAAATTTATTATTTAGAATCTTTAATTGATAAAAATTATCTTAAAGAATTCATTAAAGGACTATTAAAAAAAAAAAAGATTTTTAATAACACTATCTTTCTCAGTTTTAATTACAGTATATTTAAAGCATCTGAATGTTTAAATTCATTCTCGTTCTTGGGCCATAGCACAGTGGTAGAGTATCCCCCCCCCCCCTTGTGCTAGGGGTTTAAATAATATCCCGTGGGCTAATTAGTATAGAATAATGTATTAGTATATAATAATAAGACATGCGCCTTGAATTCTAATTCTAAAGAGAGATTGATTAAATTGTATCATCTGTCAAAGTTTCTCAGCATAAATCTGATCATATTTTTAATTTCACTATTATTTGCCATCAACGATTATAAAATTATATTTAACAAATGAGTATGTTTAGTCAAATCTTATTTAAATGAATAGATCTCGAAAATTATTTAAATAAAATGAAATACAGGGTGTCGGAGTTATCAAAAGAAATTTCAATTAGGGAGACCGGGGCAGGTTGGCCCACGGGGCAGGTCGGCCCAGTCGCGATATTTCGCAGAATAATTGGACGATTGGGATACGGATCAGAATGAAGGTTAATAGCACTGCCACACACCTTCCGCCAAAACAACTATAGCGATCGGAGTAAATTCGCATGAGCTAGGGTCATTTATTCGTTTTTTGCACCTTGGAGTAAATTTTCATTAGTTGAATAAAATTGTTTTATCTACTTTTTGGTTACTTCGAGGATAAAAAGTGAGCACTATGTTTAAAGGTTAGAGTATAAGGATTATTTCTCCATGGCATATTAATTAAAAAACATCAACGGGATTTGTGCGGGATAAAAATTGTTTCAAATATGACGATGGGGCAGGTTGGCCCAAAAATGACGGGGCAGGTTGGCCCACTCGATTTTTTGCCATTGTATGTATGAAATCGTTAAACCCTGTTTTATCTTTTCAATTTTAGTGGCAATGAATGATGTAAAAGTAACAAAATAAAAATTACTATAAATATCGATGTTATACTGGCCGTCATTGAGAGTTTATTGGAGGAAATTTTGCATCATAAATGAGCACATCTGTTTGTTTTTGGGAAATTGATATCAGATATATGAATATATATATATATATATATGAATATGTTCTTATTGTTTTCTAAAACGTTCTAGTTCTTTGAATATCTGTGGTTCGGGAAGATATGAAGTGTTTCCGCTTTTTTTTTTTTTTTTTTTTTAACATTCACACTTTTTTCCCATTCACACTCACATTCACACAGTCTTTTCGGTAACTCAGGCCATATAAGACTTTAACGATAACCGTTGTATTAATAATTATATATTTTGGGGGGTCCAGGCATTCTTATTTAAGCCATTTGGTATCCAAATGGCTACATGAAGCCCCGAGGGCTAAGAGATTTTTCAAAAGAGCACAAATTGAGCGTTGGGAGAGAAAAGTTGGGACCCTTGTTGGGATACTATTCGATTTTCTGTTCTACAGAATTTAAATGTTTAAAGATATTGCATATTCCTTAGCTATTTATTCAACCAGAGATGATTTTAAGGGTGTATGGCTTCGAAATTTGGCCAAAATATTCCTCTATTTGAACTTATTCGATGGTCCAGAAAAATGTTACAGCGCGTTACATGGGGAGGGGGGGAGGGGGTTAAAAATCTTCAAAAATTGCGTTACGTAATACTTGTACGCTCCCTAAGAGAAAGTTGTGTACTGTGCGACCAGACACACCAGATTTTTATCTCTTATTAAAATTAAATTATATGATTTCTATTACATAAAATTTTATTTTATATTTTTTAAATTTATAATACCACTAGCCCAAATAACTCTTTCATAAGATGAGTCAAATAATTATTCTGCAAATATAAATATTCCAATATTAGGATTAAAATTAAAAAGATAATATTTGTGAAAGGATTAAGGGATAAATAAAACAATGATTTATAAAAATAATCTTTATTGAATATTTAATGATTGAATAGGATTAAAATTAATAGCTAAATATTTCTTTGTTTCAGAAGAGTGACCTTAAAAAAAAACATCCATCTTCGTCATCATTATTCATCATTATTATAAAATAAACAGCACATACATAGTCTTTTAGTTGGATTCATCTCGAGGAAGGAGCCATCTCTGTGCAAAAATCTTCTCCTCTATTGCGATTCTATTAGTGAGAATAAAAGGACACTCACCCCTCATCTCACTCCAATTATAAGGTATTTATTAATATAATTTGCATATTTCATTCTCATAAAGGGTTTGATTTAAATGGTGGTGAGTTTTAAGGGTGGGTAAACGAAGAAGTCTTTTAATAGTTATTTAATGTCGAATTTATCCCCATCTGACTAAAACCCCGTAAGTTTGCAAGTAAATAGAATTTTTAGAAATTGAGAATTTATCTGGTCATCATTTTATTAAGGTAATATTTTCACGTCTCATTTTTATAACGATTTATATTTCTATTTTCTTTTTTTTTTATCTTAAAATATATTAGGGCTACTAAAGGTATATAAAATTATCCAATGTTTTATTTATTTATTTATTTATTGGGCATTTAGCTGCGAGGCTTTCTTGCCCTTACAACAATTTTCCAATTTTTTAGATATAGGCCTAATGAATTCGTGTACCCAAGGGGATGGGTGAGTTTATCAGAAGGGCTGTAAATCACCCCTTCTAATAAATAAAATTGTATTTTTTTATTTAAAAATGAAATTTAAAATACTAATACAAAATTATATTTTTTGTAAAATTTTTACATTTAAGGAAATTGACTAGTCTACTTTCTCTCCCTCCACACCCACCACCCCTATTGCCGAGAATTTAGCTAATAATTCAAAATATAAATTCTTAAACTTTTATCTCTTGTAAATAATAACTGGGATTAACATTTCGTTTTAAAACTATATTATTATTTTTAATAATGTTAACAGAGGGTGCTAAGCTGTGTAGGTACATTTCCATTCAAATTAAAATTTTTCATTTTTTGTAAACTCTCTCTTTCTACTCACAAACACACGAATCATATTTAATAAGAAAAAATAATAATTTTTATTTTTTACAGGGGCGTCTATTGCTAGAGGTGGACTTCTCCCTTCATCCTCGACCTTCTCGCTCAAGCATCTCCATGTCAGCGCCCTTCGACCTCTCTCTGTGTAATAGGTGAGTTCTAACAATCAAATTTTTTCATCTTATAATTTCATATCACAAATAATAATTTTATTTTCCTGGGATCCTCTCTTTTTAAAATCTCGAGAATAACAACCCCCCTCATTTTATAATATTTGATAATCATTTAAATCTATAAAAATAAAATACAGTGGAACCTCGCTTAACGAGTTTAATTCGTTCCAGAATCAAACTCGTAAAGCAAAACGCTCGTTATGCGAATCAATTTTTCTCACATAAATTAATGTCAAATATGTTAATGCGTTTCATGTCGAAAAAATACTCTTTTCTTGCCGCTTTTTCTTCGATGCATGGGTTTAATAAACTCTTAACACAAAAAATTACAAATTTATTTCCTGATTATATTTCTAATTATTTAATTATGATTTAATTTAATTATAAAAATTAATTTAGATTACGATTAGAACTTTTGCTGGATCATATAGACATATAGAAAGAACCGGAGAATAAAACCAGCAGCTAGTGGACGCCTCTCACTTCAATTACATTTGTAAATTCTAATACTCTCTGGGAACATTTTAACATAGAAAAATATAATTAAAAAATTATTTGTGATTAAATTCTTTTTTTAAATAATTTTATTAGCTGGGAATTTTTTTTTTATTAATCATCTTCAAATATCATTTTATTATACATTCGTTTTTTACTTTCTCTTACCTATGTATATATGTACTACCTAATATATATAGAGAGAAAAAGTTCTTGTCAAAAATTCGATGCCGACACGTTTTGAGGTCCCCTGAGTTCAAAAAAGTGATTTTCGCAACATGGTCTGTCAGTCTATCTGTCTGTGTGTTTGGGAACAAAATATCTCAGTCATCTGTCTGTGAGTGTTGAGTGTGAATGGAAATTGTTTAAGGTGCGCGTCTCGGAAAACCGTTAAAACACGATTGACTCGAGGCGGCACCAGATGGCGTTAGTGTTCCCCCATTAGAACAGTGGCGGATTAATGCAATTTTGTCGGGGGGGGGCGGTTTTTTATTTTTTTTATTTTTTTATTTAAGGACTTTGTGGGCATCTATGGCCATTTAGATCCCTTTCCTATTTATTTAAATTGATTGGTAACAAATTCAATTGAAATTAAAGCCCGGAAATCATAATTTCTTTAGATTACTAGTTTTTATAACATTGTGAATTTCTTCTCGGGGGGGGGGGGCGATCGCCCCCCCTCCGCCCCCCCCTTTAATCCGCCCCTGCATTAGAATACACGCAACTTGATCCATTTCATTCTAGACTTTCCAGCTAATTAATTAAAGGCAAAAAATTAATTATTCTTTAACACAATGATTACTAATTTAATTATCTACAACTTATAGAGCTCCTTTTTTTTAAATATCTTTTATTTAATGCGATTAATCTAAAAAAATTTTTTTTTTTTGAAAATCAAAAAAAGGGCTTCTATAAGTTGTAGATATTTTAAATAGCTTTAATTTTAAAAAAATTTGAGGTCGATAGCTTCAAAATTGTGGCCGCTGGAAAGTCCCAAAATTAGCACCCCGAGACGCGCACCTTAAAAAAAAAAAGAGACTTTAAAAAGTATATTTTTCTTAAAAATTTTAAGCGTGCTAGATAATTTTATAAATACACGGATAGAAGTATTTTTTTAAATTGGGGGTGGGTTTTCGGGGTTGATTATTTAAGTAAGTCTTTTAAAAATTATTTAAGTTCGAATATATCCCTAATAAATAAATAAATACTAAAAAGAACCATAGGAAGTATTTTTTTAAATTGGGGGTGGGTTTTCGGGGTTGATTATTTAAGTAGGTCTTTTAAAAATTATTTAAGTTCGAATATATCCCTAATAAATAAATAAATACTAAAAAGAACCATAGGAAGTATTTTTTTAAATTGGGGGTGGGTTTTCGGGGTTGATTATTTAAGTAAGTCTTTTAAAAATTATTTAAGTTCGAATATATCCCTAATAAATAAATAAATACTAAAAAGAACCATAGGAAGTATTTTTTTAAATTGGGGGTGGGTTTTCGGGGTGGTTTATTTAAGTAGGTCTTTTAAAAATTATTTAAGTTCGAATATATCCCTAATAAATAAATAAATACTAAAAAGAACCATAGGAAGTATTTTTTTAAATTGGGGGTGGGTTTTCGGGGTTGTTTAATTAAGAGTCTAATTTAATAGTTATTTATTTTTGAATTTAATCCCAACTGAATAAATAAATACTAAAAAAAACCATTGGAAGTATTTTTTTAAATTGGGGGTGGGTTTTCGTAGGTTGATTATTTAAGTAAGTCTTTTAAAAATTATTTAAGTTCGAATATATCCCTTATACTGAATAAATAAATACTAAAAAAAACCATGGAAGTATTTTTTTTAAATTGGGGGTGGGTTTTCGGGGTTGATTTTTTGGTAAGTCTTTTAAAAATTATTTAAGTTCGAATATATCCCTAATAAATAAATAAATACAAAAAAGAACCATAGGTGGTATTTTTTTAA
>JAKCPI010019450.1:0-11988 GCA_023213315.1 Euborellia annulipes
ATAAAAATTTACAAAGCTATTTATCTTGGAACCCAAAAATGTTCGAGTTATTTCTTGGAATTTTAAGATTTTTTTGGGTAAATTGAGTTTCAATTTTAAAGCATTTGGTTAGAAGAGGAAATGTGATATATGAATTCAAAAGTCAAAAATTTTAAGTAAAAAGAAACAAAGAATTTCAATTTCTAAATGAAAATAAATTAAAAAAATTTTTAAACTTTTTTTTTTGCTAGATGTAGGTGAAAGTAAATTTCTAGAGGAAAGATAGCCATGGGGACCTAAATTATTGTGGGGTCCGTTTGGACTCAGATTCAATGGTTTTGAGAATTTGTTGCTAAATATTATGACTTTTTTTATTGGAAACTAAAGGAATACTATTATGAATTTGAGATATATTCACTTTAACAATTAATTTAAATAATAATAAATAAAGACGGGGCCGAAATAATTAGAAAATATAAAAAAATTATTCCCCCCTATATATTATAGATAACAAGAACAAAAGATGATAGATGGGTTGCCTAATCAAAGGCGTGCCTTTTTTATTTTAACAAATCTTTTTGCCAAAAAATAAATTATTAGAGTTTAAATATTAAAACTCAAAAAGTAATTTTATTTAAATAGTGCACAAATAAAACATAAACATGATTATTTTTCAAAAACTGGTGATAGAATCGTAAAACCGGAGAGTTATTTACCCTCAAATTTATTAACAGTATAAAATAGTTTAATTTAAAAATTCAATTTATTCCTTGAAATACTATATTTTTCATTAATATTAATATTATCTTATAGAATCAGAATTCATGGGAATTCAGACAGAGGAATTTACGTTTTTACTTTCTCTTACCCTATATATGAAATATATATAGAGAAAATATTTGTGATAAAAACAAACCGGTTAACTACGGGGATACTTATTTAGTCATATGATTAGCTATTTAACTAGATTTGAAAAGACTTTTGAAAATAATAGTCAACTAGCTTATCCGACGGATATTATTTAGTTAGAAATTAGAAGTGAAGCAACCGGACCGGTGTGTTTTAATTTTATCTTCACTTAATTAAAAGACAAAAATTAAACATATATAAAATAAAATTATTGGAAATTTTGCCCCTCTTCCCCCCCCCTTGAAAAAGTTGTGCGGGCGCCCTTGGTCTAGGCTAATTGTATGGGGGAATTCTAAATTTAACGTATTCAGAACACGAGATTTTAACAGGTAAGTGAGAGTTTAAAGCAGAGGGAGTCGATCGCGAAGAAAGCTACAGGTAGTTTGCTATAAAGTTTTGCAAGAATAAACTGGACAAGTATTAAAAAATTATTTTTTTATAGTTTCTCAATAAAAGTTTTTTGTTCGTAGAGTGATAATAAGAAATATGGCCAAAAAAGCATATTGTATTTTCCAAACTGTGCGCCCCGGGGCGCCGCTGTAAATTTTCCTATGCAAAATATTATATTAATAAATATTACAAGGAATTTTTTCAATGCGGTTTTTTTAAATGAATAAGAGATTATTGGGACATCCAGCTATAATTTTTTTAATGACTTATTAAAAAAATTATCATAATTAACTTTTTTTTTGTTATCAAGCAAATACAAAAAAACAATCAGTCCCAATAATCTTTAATTTTTTTTAAAAATTTAAAAATGAATTTATTATTATTATTAATCACATATTAATTAAGAAATTTTCAAAATAAGCTTAGATGATTTATTTAAAAACCAACTGTCTAATTAGTTCAACATTCTTGCAATAGATGGCAGGCAGCTGATCCCCTTTTGGCCTATATTTATATATTTTTATGCTTTTATAAAAAGATACATAATATATAATAATAACATTTATAAAGTAATTATTGTTAAAAGATCAATGAAAATCAACCAAATGCATTAAATATTATTAGCTACCATTTTGACATCTCTTGGCAAAATTTTTTAGTTTACTTGATTTTTGGGCATACTTTTTATGACACACTACGCCCTCTTATCGGGAAATGCATGCTTAACACCTTCGCTCCCGAGCCCCCTTAACAAGAGAAATTTCCCAGATAGCACAGTACGTCTTATGTGCGTACATAAGACGAACTGTGCTATCTGGAGATAAACTTTACTCTATAAGCTTCGCTTAATAGTCGAAAAATTAAAGTCGGGAATTTTAATTATTTATTAAATAAAATTGCAAAAACATAAAAGGTTTAGATGTAATCTGGAATTGGAAATGATGAAAAACCATTAGTAACATAAGGTTTGCCCTGAGATTTGACATAGGGGCCTCGGAAGAAATTATGATATATTAAGGGCGCTGGAAATCGAAGGCGGTTTTGGAATCCCTGGGTTAGAAGAGGATTAGATTATCAAACGGATTTTAAAATTTTTATAATAATTATACTATTTTTCTATCATTTTTAATTAATATTTATACTACTCTAAATACATTTTTTAAAGTAATTATATAAATCCCATAACATTCATTTGCACTTTTGAGTCATTCCATGTCACATCATCCAGATATGACACCTGCTATTTTAGATTTATTTTTAAAAGAATTATTATTAAAATTTGTTCCTTTTATTGGGTTACTAATGGCAGTAAATTTATCCCGATTCATATCTTACATACTTTGCGGGAAAAAAAAATTGTGGTAAAGTCATGGAAATTCAAGCGAAAATAGACGAGCATATGGATGTAAATATTTACAGTCTTTTGGTATCTCAATGAAAAAATTGTCATCAAAATCATGTGCAGATGGCGGGCGTCACGAGCCACATGACGTGTAATAACGTAAAATAAAAATTCACGAATTCTAATTCCCGAGGAGGTTTTACACTTGGCTGGATTAAGTCATCACTGATTTGATGATTAAGTGTCAAGGTGAACAGGTTCAAATGTCTTTTTTCTCTGCGTTGGCTTTGCTTAGATCAGGTATCTAACTAATAGAACATCTATAGTTAATCTATTTAATAATATGAAGCTTAAATTCTTGAGTTTGAATTTTTTACATAATTTATTTTTTAATTATAGTTTATCAACTCTAAATTAAAAAATACAGTACCTTAACCATCTTTTAGTTATTTATTATTTACAATTTTTTTATTATGATCACTTTTCGTATTTATCCGAAAACAAAACAAAAAAATTAAAAATATTTGCTTATCTGGTCGATAATTCGATTTAAAAAAGACAATGCCTTTTAGGGCCGAGGGAAAAAAAAAAAAATTTTTTGGGTTCAAAATTATTTTTAAAAGAAATATTTAAAAAAAAAAAAATGAAAGATTTTAATAAACAAGCAATTAAAAGAAAGTTTAAAAATAAAAAAAAAATGAAAACAAACTTGTCGTTTAACCTTTGAAGAAAATACTTAAATGATTTAAACTTGTCCATTGGTTCCATTTAATCTTTTAATGAAAAGAGGAAAAAGTTTATTTTTAAAGTTGACATATTGATATTTATTAAATAAATATGATGTGGTCATCACAGAACCGATCGCCTTTCTTTAAAAGATCACAATTAAGAGGATATTTTTTGAAAACTTATTTATACACATCGTTGATTTTAACTTTAAGGGACATGTCCTAGTAAGAAAAATCCTTATTTAATTAAAACCTACATCGTAGTCCTTTAAACATTGAAATATCTTTAGAATGTTGAAGTGGTTTAATTTTAGCAATAAATTACTGATAATTAAGAGTAATTTATTCTTAGAATTTTGTCCAAAAACTTCATGTATTTTTTTTTTTTTATACAGGTGATCGTAATCAAAAATGATCATAGTGAGAAATTTTCTTTTTCCCTCAATAGAATTGAATAAATTCGAAATTGAACTCACCGACTTAATCGATTCGGTTAATTTTTCTATATAGAAAGGGTTGCAAAAATAATTTTTGGAAAATAAAATAGTTATAGTGTAAATATAAATAAAAAAAAATCTCGACATCGAATTTTTGACATGATCGCAATATTTTATCTCTCTCTATATATCAGGTTATTCAATAAGTCCGTAGGATAAGTAAGAAAAAAACAAAATTTTGACGAAAACTCTATTTTATTATTCAACATAGTTGCGCGAGGGCGATACAACGAGTATAGCGATTTTCCAACTTTTCGATACCACTTTAGTCGCTGGGGCTAAATCTGAAGAATATGGTGGGTGGGTAAGCAATTCGAAGCAATGCTTTATTAAAACTCGAAATTGACTTTTTTCCATTTTTTTTCTCCAATAACAAAAGTTGCCTCACATAAAATTCTATAACTCACGAATCAATAGTTAGATTGCTGTCAAATTTATACACGTATCGTTTGAAGGTTAGTACTAAATTAAAATCATATGCAAAAAATTATAGTAACGCCATCTATATGTCATCCTACGGACTTATTGAATGACCTGTTATATACTGTATATAGGTAAGAGAAAGTAAAAATAGGCAACGAAGTTGCAAGTTATTTTTCGCTTCTAGACCCCACTTTGGTTTACAAACTAATTTATATTTTATTGTCTAAATGGTTTATGATCGCATCTATTTGAGTAGAATCGGCGCCACAAGTGCCTGATGGATTCAGAGTGGAGCCTTGAGCTTAGGCAACCTAATTGCGTAGCCTGATGTCTTAAAAGTATATTTTCCAGTGAAAAAGATTATTTATTTATTTTAAAAATATTGGTTTGGTTGACTAAGCTTCACTCTCGAGCACATCAGGGTGTATGGTGAACGCCACAATTAGGTCCCCACCTGATAGCTAGAGCCTTATGTATAGTGAAATAATTTTAATGACCGAAAAGGTAAAACGTAAAGTCTGGTACAGATGATTTTATTTTATCTTTTTCAAATTTAAAGTTATTTCACAATATACCACATAGGCTATAGCTATCAGGTGGGGATTTAATTGTGGCGTTCACTGTACCCACCACTAACTGCTTCACATAACAGAGTTAAAATAGAGATATTATTTTTCCAAATCGAGTAAATTCTCACTTCTTTTCTTTTAATTTCGAAATGAATGAAGTTCAAATTGTTCTACCATTTTGATAAAAAGAGATATCTTGTGAAGTTCTTTTGTATTCTTTCAATTGCATTTGTATGAAATGATGTCATTGAAATCCAAATCAATTGACATAATCAATGAGGAGGCCTCATTGAGGCAAAAACTAAGAAATTTCAGTACAAATCGATTTTTTTTTGTCAATATTCTAATAAGTTAACGGCCTACCAGCAACTCAATTTCCTGTGAGCTTTCTGAGTGAGCGAATTATCAATCCCATAGACTCAGAGACGGATTTAGGTTATGAAGACCCCTGTGGTGCGGACACCATGTACAGTGAGGGACAATATTAAGTCCCACCCATGTGTTTTCTACATGTGATTATTTCATTGTTTAAAAAAAAAAATATTATATATTTTTTAATGGAAACTTTCATGGTTCAAACTTAGAAAATTTCCAATAAATATTTTCATTTTCTTTTATAAAAAACAATGAAATAATCACGCATGGGTGGGACTTAATATTGTCCCTCACTGTACTTGAAGTATTCAAAGAGAAACGGTGGTCTCGAAAAATTTTATCTTGTAAAAATCGCATTTTAAGACAATTTTCAAATAAACAAATAAATAAGAATACGTCGAAGAAAATTTTACTAGACTTATGTTCAGTCGCCGCCACTGTACTCTCGAGCATATCAGGCAGGCACTTGTACAGTGAGGGACAATATTAAGTCCCACCCATGCGTTTTTTACATGTGATTATTTCATTGTTTTTAAAAAAGAAAATGAAAATCTTTATTGGAATCTTTATATGGAATGTTTCCATTAAAAAATATATAATATTTTTTTAAAAACAATGAAATAATCACAAGTAGAAAACGCATGGGTGGGACTTAATATTGTACCATGTACTGTGAGGGACAAGATTAAAACCTGGCGAGCAGGCAACCTTCCTTATGACTTGAAATGTAAATATATATACAGTATAAAAGAAATTGGAGAGCGTAGGTTAGAATTTTCACGGTCATACTTTCCCCTTAAATAAGCTGAGTCAGGCGTGTTTTCGCCACGCCTGACTCAAGCTTTTGACCCTGGCGGGTGGCGTCTCGGGATGTGAATATTAGTTCTTCTCATAGATGTTTTTTATTAAAATATTTTGGACCGTAATAAGAATTAAAAACGTATTTTAAATATAATTTCTAATTTTAATTTTATTGTATAAAAAAATAAATAAATATTGCTCTCATTAAAACTGGCAATTTAGGATACATGCACACTTCCCAGACAGCCTGGAATATTCCAGCAATATTGCAGAAATATTGCGAATCTTGCATAAATTGCCAATATTGCAGGAATATTACATCAATATTGCAAATCTTGCAAAATATTGGCAACATTGCTGGAATATTGCAGCGGCAATATTCCAAGCTAGAAATATTGCAGCAACATTGGAGCAATATTGTTGCAATATTCCTATGTCCGCCTTTTTGGAACATTGCAGTAATATTACGGCAATTTTGCTGGAATGTTGCTGTTTGAGCTGCAATATTGCATCAATGTTGCTGCAATATTTTCAATATTGAACAAGATTGGCCATATTCCTGCAATATTGCTGCAATATTCCAGGCTGTCTGGGTTTTTATGGATAAATCATATAATAGTAGGGAAGTAAAATAAAATTTTGTGTATTAAAACGTCCCTTTAAAAATGTTTTCTTCAATAGGTCACCTTCCTTCCTTCGTTAGTACAAATATAATTAGACACATAAATGAGTTTGTCAAGAGTCAAAAATCCGAGATCACAATTCAGTCTCATTATGGCCAAAAACTTCAACAAAAGAAATAAACATACTCAAAAAATTAGAAAAAAGTTTTTTTGTTAAATTCATTAAAAATTGACGAAATTTGTTTACATTTAAAATATAATACAACAATGAACAAAAAAATTTTAATGAATTTTACTTATAGATTTTAGATATTATTATGGATTTTAATATTAAATTTTTTTTAATGGAAAATGACTAATTTGATCATTATAAAATTATACCAGTCGACTCATACATATTGAGGACGAACTTATTGTAATAAGCTTTTAACAACATGTTATGCAAAAAAGGCTATAAAAAAAAAGTTAATTTTACTTCCCGCCCTATTATTAGTCTATATATGATGATAAGAGCGGTCATATTTATCGTTTACCTTGAAATTTAAAAAATGAAAAATCCATGGTTCGAAATAGGCGATATTTTTTTTTTTTTACTCTATGTGTTAATAAAATAAAAGAATTCGATTTCTGAACAATCATCGGTTCATTTTTCCCATCTTCAGTATTTCAATATTGTTTAAGGACGAGTGATTTGTATTCGACTTTATACATTTAGGTAAGCCGAATACAAATCGCTGGTCTTTTGGATGCTATTCAGTTGTAAGGTTGAATAATATTTTTGTTACAATTTGATACTTATATTTTTTGATAATTTCATTAAATAATTGTTTTTGTTGTTAATTTCATGTATATTAAAAAATAATTAACCAAAATAAAATATTGTTATCATAAATGATAAGTTGGTCGAAAAGTCGGCTACAAAATATAGATGTTTCAATTTCTTCAACATCGCTGCTCATTTTATTAAATCAATGAAGTCAGTGGCTGTTTGTTTATACAACAGAAGGAGCAGTTGCAGCCAAAAATAAATAAAAAGCCTCCGATTTTTATAATCTAACGAAACGTTTCGAGATAATCTTTATTGTCCCATCTTCAGTTCTTTAAAATTGTTAATTAATAAATAAGAAATTACATATACAATATTTAAGATATTATATACATAAGCCGCGAAACGAAATTTATATAATTAAATATTTATTAATTACCGAAAAAAGTAAGGGTGTTCCGCCGTGGTTCAACTCCCTGCGGAACCGGAACACCCTTACGGTAAGGCCACATCGAGTACAAATTGATGAGTCCGTGGTTCAACTCCCGGCGGAACACCCTTACTTTTTTCGGGTATATGAATTAATAAATATTTAATTATACAAAATATTTTAAAAGAACTTTTAGATCGAATATTTATTAATTGAAGCAGACGAAGGGTTGGGTACCGCCAGGAGATGAACCATGGACTGTATAAGTACATTATAAGGACTGTATACCATGGGAAACATAAACATTTGCACCCTGAGCAATTTGAAAGACGCCTACTGTTAGGCAGCCCAATTGACTCACCACTACATATGCAGTGTCTGTGTGAATTTACCTGAGGTAGGGTTTTGAGGGTCTTTTAGGATAGACCATAAACCATCCCTTTGGACAATAAATAAATTTTAAATAAAGAATTTGCGAATTCCTCTTCTAGACACCGAAAAAAAACTTAAATTCAATTTTTAGCTTTTAATGTTTGGTTTTGTTTAATTCGTACAGGGGTTGGAGAAAATAAAAAAAAAAAAAAAAACTCAAAATGTGTGTACGTTTTTCAGTATCTCGCTTATATCTCTTAAACTAAGCATATTTTGTGCACTCCCCCATAATAAATTAGAAAGAGTATAAAATTTGGTTGATAAAACGAATTTTCAGACCAAATATTAACCGAGATTCGGCTGATCAAAGTTTCTTTTTTTATTATTAATTATTAATTAAATGCTTTTATTTAACTTACTCTTTCAAGGTCACCAAATTTATGGCTTTGTTAAGGACACTTCCCGATGAGCTAGAGGTGTGAAATTTGATATTTAAGAGTCATTTTTGATGACGCAAATTGTGAGTTTGGGTTTTGAGGTTTTTGCAACCCCCCTCTCCCACTCCCCCCAAGTTAATACAGGGTCCTCGAGGTCAAAAACTTTGGATAGATCCTAGAGTACCCCCAAATAACCTGTAAAAATTTCTACAAGCAAATGGTGGCTCAACACATTATTAATAAATAAATATTGCGTTGAGGATTCTTGCCACATATTTAAAGATTATTATTATATCCTTTGGGAAAAACTATCTTTAAATAAATAAATATTGTCTATATGTTCGGTGTTCATATTATTTTGTCTCATAGGCGTAGCCGAGGGGGGGGGGGGGGTTGGGGGTTCAAACCTCCCCCTCCCCATAGGACCCAAGGCATGACTAGATATTTAAGATATATAATACAAATTAAATTTCATATAGGGTAAGAGAAAGTAAAATATTGATAATTTACTCTAGCTAAAAAAAAAAAAAAAAAAAAAAAAAAAAAACGATTTATAAATACCCTAAAAAAAATATTTGAAAAAATTTTCTTAAACCCCCCCCTCCCCCCATCCAAAATTTCTGACTACGCCTATGTTAACTTTGATCAAAAAATTTATTTTTCCCTTTATCTTTAGTCTAGGTGAAACGAAAATTTCATATACAGAAGCTTATATAATATAATTAGAAAAATCTGGTGTGACTGGCGCACAGCACACAACTTTCTCTTACCTTCGGTAATCGAAAGTTGTGTACTGTGCTTGTCACACCAGATTTTTTGTGTCGACATATATTTAGTTCCCGATAGTACGGAACATTTGAATTCAGATGTAAAATTTATAAGTATGGGAAAATATTTATATTTTGTTACCATGGCAACCATTTCTACTATCTTTCCTATGAAATACAAGAGTAAAGTGGTCTTCAGAAGATTTCAATCGCAAAATGAGAATATACATTTTAAAGAGCATCTAAAAAATAATTGATTTTTGAATTTAAAAAAAAATCGTTGGAGCAAATTTTGAGAAAATCGAAAAAAACTGAAAAATTACATCAGTAAAGTACTAGTACTCTTTGGCCGATTTTGATTAAAAGCTTATTTTTCCGGTCCCGGGGGGTGTTTAACTTAAATATAGAATTTCAACCTCGTAGCTCAATTCCTTCATGCTTAAAATTGAACACACACACACACACACACACAGACAGACAGACCATGTCGCGAAAACCACTTTTTTGGATTCAGGGGACCTCAAAACGTGAAGATCCATCAAAATCTCGACATCGAATTTTTGACATGAATCCAATACTTTCTCTCTATATATATATTACATATATACATAGGTAAGAGAAAGTAAAAATGTTACCTTTTAAAAATATTTTAATCTGGTTATTAATAAATCCATTCTTGGTAAAAATACGCATTATGTTCACTTAATAATTGCTATTATTATATAGGAACTATAAATTTAACACATTTAAATACACTTAAATAGTATGACTCATTAGTATCCCGTACGTATATTACTTTCTCTTACCCTATATATGAATTATATAGAGAGAGAAAGTATTGTTTTTAATTGCATTGAAACACAAACCCTTAAATATCCCAATTTAAGTATAAGTAGACTTGAGCCACTTTCAAAATGAAAGGCTCATTTTTTTTATAAATCGCCTGCTGAGAGTCATAGTTGCAAAGTCCAAAATTCAACAATTCGAGAAAATGGGGGGTTTGAAAGTTTTATATTGATTGGTTGATGTTGAGACTTTTTGCGCGCATTAGCTCTTGAGGGCATTAGAGCCACCCGCCACGGTTTTGAAGAAGCGAAAAGTTTAGTTCAGTGGTTCCCAACCTGGGGGGCGATTTGGGTTTTCAGGGGGCGGTAAATAAGCGGGGGGCGATTGGGGGGGCGATGAGTATTCAAAGGGAGAAAAATTATTAGTTTACTAAAATTAAAAAAAATAAAAATCAAAGAGACAAATATCTTATTTACAGGATGGTCAGGATAGAAGAAGACAAAATATTATCATAAAAATAAAATAGTCTGAAGATAATTCCAATCTAGAATTGAAAAGTCACTTTTAGCTCAAATCTTAAATTTCAATTAAAAAAAAAATCATTTTCTTGAACTTTTTTCCTCAGGGGGCCCGGGCCCTTTAAGCTCAAATCAAGTTTGATCTTTTTCACGACTCAGGATAGTTAAAAACGCACATTTCAGTGGCTAATTTTCAAAAAATTTTCCATACCCCCAGACCCCTCCGCAAATCCTCTGTCCTCGATAAATTATTGTAACTCTTTGATTAGAAAATTTTGAAAAAATTTTATATAACTTTATTTAAATAAATATTGTAAGCTATGTATAACTATTTCAAAAGTTGTGTCAAAAACTGTGTAAAAAATTGTTGGCATGAAGGCCACAATAGCCTTTTACATACTAAAAAAAGTTTGTTTTTTTTTTGGGGCCCTGTCTATAGGCCTACGGTAATAAAATTGTTTAAAATAATAAAACTGCTTTATTATTTACACTTTACTCAAATTAAAATTAGGCATACAATGAAAATGTAAAGGAGGGGGGGGGCGATAGGTGTTAGTCAACCTCCAGAAAGGGGCGATGGGTCAAAAAAGGTTGGGAACCACTGGTTTAGTTAAACATCTTAGATAAATAAATATCACAGCAACATTACAATATTACATATATCATCGTGATATTATAAAATATAAGTCCATCATAACTTATACATTTAAATATCTGGGCAACAAATGAATAGGCAGAATTAATGGATTTTCAAAGTCTTAAATGGCCTAAGTTGCCGAAAAGACTGTGTGAATGTGAGTGGGAATGAGAAAAAGAATGAATGTTTAAAAAAAAAAAAAAAATTTACATCTGAATTCTAATATACCGGTATCAGCGGAAACTAAAAATATGCCACACGAAAAATCTGGTATGACAAGCACAGAACACTACTTTTGATTACCAAAGGTAAGAGAAAGTTGTGTGCTGTGCGATCAGTCACACCAGATTTTTTTTCTTAATAAGAATATTCTAACGCCCGAGATATATTATTATAAAGGTCTATAGGATATCGGAGAAATTTTAATAAAAATTGGGATAGTAGGCGTCTTTCAAATGGCTCAGGGGTGCAAGTTTCGTTCAAAATTTTGAAATAAGTTAATTTTTTTTCCAAATAACAAGATGAAATTAAAAAAAAGTTTAAATATTGAGATTTAAAAAAGGCTACGCTATATTGCTGAAAAGAGGTGGTTTATGGTCTATACTAAAAGACCCTCAAACCCTAACTCAGGTAAATTCA